>CAJNIZ010001891.1:93550-107262 GCA_905231905.1 Symbiodinium pilosum | reverse complement strand
ATATTAAACAATCCGGGCCCCGAAAATGTCTAATATTAGAGGGTGATATGTACTGAAGGAATTAGATGGGGATGCCTTTCAAATCCGTTAAAATTGAATGGAAAAACATGAAGCACTCTAAATAATTAATGAGCTTGAATCTAAAATACTTCATTTGATATTAAATACACTCTATATCGAATTAAACCCCTTTGAATTCAATTGAAATCTAATTAAAACTCCCTTTAAAATCAATTGAAATCTAAATATACTCCACTTAATTCAATTGAACTCTAATTAACATTGCAATTCGAATCATTTCAAATTTTTTAAAATTCGTTAAAAAAAAATTGGAATCGAATTATAATCCCTGTAAAAACGATTGATGAAATCTACTTAACATTCCATGTAAAACCAATTGAAATGGAATAGCAACCCATTTAAAATCAAGCGAACTCTAAGGAAAAAACAGTTTAAATCAGTTGAAATCGAATTAAAATCAATCTGAAACCAATTGAACTCTAATAAAATTCCATGTCAAATCAATTGAAATCAAATTAAGATCAGCTTAAAATCAATTGAACTCTAATCAAAATTTCATTTCGAATTAACTGAAATGTATTTTAAAACTCGATAAAAAAAACCATGGAAAAAACAATTCACCTTCCATTTACAGTCAATTGAAGTCGAATTAGAATCCGTTCAAAATCAATTGAAATCGAAATAAAAATCCATCTAAAATCAATTAAACCCAATTAAAAGAGAATGAAGGTAAATTAAGGTAAATCAAGTTCAAATTCCATTTAAAACTCAATGTAGATTTTGGTAAAATTAAATGAAACAACCAATCCAAATCGAATCAAAATCAATTGGATTTTATACAAATACGGCTACATGGTGATAAAATCAATTAAAATCGCATTCAATTCTTGTATATACAACCCTTTGTTAAAACCATATGAAAAACAGAAATGAAGGGGATCCCTAATTCCTTTGCATTTCTTCTTGTATTTTCGAATGACTTCAAAGATCCCCCTATTCATTATTGGGTGGCGCCTTTTAGAAGTAGTCTCCTGCATTTTTAAGCCCTTGAATTCACTATTCAATATTAGGGGGTTGGTTTTAATATGAGGGGGAACGGATTAGGACAGACTAGGAGCTTCGGTCTGCGTAGAATCGACATTATCATATAGATAGGATCGATTAGGAGCCTCGGTCTGCGTGGGGTCCATATGCAAACCCATCGAAAATAGCTACGTTATCGTTTTTTTACTCTTATCGTTTTCCCACGATCTGGCACAGGCCGATAAATTGTGTCAGCTCTATATAAAACCTAATTACCGGGGTTTTTGTCCCGGCTCAGGTAGGGATTCTGCTGGGGCGGATCTAGATTTCCAGGTCGGCCTCAAAATTCTTGAGCAGGTCCAGTGTTGGGCACTTTTTCCTTGAACCCTCGGGTCTGCAAGAGCTGGGTGTAGCAAAGCATACTTCCGGGCTGAGGCTAAGGGGGTTGCAAACCATTCATACACATCCGTTTTCACGGAAGCGAGAGAACGATCCTTGTAAAATCCAAGCAAGATATCTCAGCACTCATCACGTATTCCATTCCTGGAGGAACTGTGGAGCTCAGGCTTGCGTTTCCAGCGCTATGAAGAGCAAGGCCTTCATGCGTGTAATCCTTCAACTGCACGACATCCTTCTTATTGCCCAGCTTTTTGGGGTACTACTTATTTAAAAAGGTTCCTTTCTGGCAACAAAGGCTCCTATCTGGCATGCGCCTGCTTATGGCCCGCATGACAAGCGCTTTTATCGCCAGAATTGGAGCAAAATTGGGAGGATATCTGCAGATCTGACTCTTCTGCGCCCCCTAACCCTAAACTCTAAACCCCTAAGCCCACCCTAAACCCTAAACCAATCCTAAACCCTAAACTACGAGTACCCCGAAAGATAACAAGCAATCCAGACAACAAGAGCCTGTCCCAAGAGCTACGATAAGGAAGAAGATGCCGCAAGCTTGCCACATTCCTTGCTGGACGGTTTAAGGTTTTTTTTTGGTTTTGGGTTTAGGGCCGCGGTGTATGACTGCATACATGGCGCGGTGGGGTCAGAGGTTCCAGAAGCTTCTTGAGTGTGAATGTTCTGAAGCAATAGCGTGTGCACTTTACCTTCCCGTTCTCCACTGTCTGCAAGGCAGAATCGTAGTGGCAGTCATGAAATCATGAGGTACTGCGGATGAAGATGGAAGCTGCTATGGCGTTTAGGGCTTCGGGTGGGGAAAGAAAGAATGGGTCCTAGGAGCCACCAAGAATCTGTCGGATTCCTGGCAGTTTGCAGCTTGGAGAGTGATTTGGCAACTTTCGGAGGCCAGGTGAAGAATAAATACGTTGGCTAGGACGTGATGATGTCAAGACGCTGCAACGTTATCACATCGACGCACCTGATGAGATGCTCGACGTAAGATTCTGCAGTGCCTGATGACTATAGGCATCTATCAACATGGTCGGGAAATAGCCTGCCCGCGGGAATGAATGCCAGACCGCAGCAAGGTATGAGGTATAATATATGAACAGTGAGTGTGCTCATGGCAACACTGTAGATTCTTGGACATTCTCGAAAACGGAGAGGCACTAAGGTTCCGGCATCCCCGCATTCAAAACCTGTCAGCGGAAGGGCGTGCCGTCTTGCCACGGCACAGCCGCTACATAAGACCCTTATAAAGCCATGGTGCTCTCAGGGTTAGGTGTCTGGGAGATACCGCTGGCACAGCCCTAAGCGCGCGAGATTTGTAGTTCTCACTTCGATACTGCTGGTCGTAAAATCGACCTTTTGTGCCCGGAGACAAACAGACAGGCTTGACTACGTCCTGTCCGAACACTGCGGAAACACCGAAAGCTAAAATCCTGCGTGAAGACTTACATTGGTGGGGGCAACTTGCTTTACAAATATTCGTGGGGTGTAACAGAGACTCAGCAGTCGTATGGGACCTCTGTAAGAGCCCAGTGTCTTGCAAGTAGGCGCTTTGGCATCCGTCTGCGGCATGTCACCTGCAAGCAACTGCTGACTTGCGCTGTCCTCAATGTAGTTGTTGACATCTTCTTTTGGCATGATCCTGATTCATGCTGATATCACTCACATTAATACAAACGCCCGCGTGACTGCAAAATACGGATACCAAAACGTAATATGCACGTACAATAGAGCAGGTGATACCCTTAGATACAAAGGCGCGGACCCACATCAACGCGGGCAGGGGTGTCAACATGAAGTGGACACTAATTCCGCCGGTGCACAAGGGCATGTCATGCAAACACGACTGGAACGATGTTGGTGATTCTTTATGTAGTTGCACGGCATGGTCAAACACTGGGATGAAATCCCAACGATAACTTCAAGCCATCAGGCATAATTACACCACGGTTGCACAGAGTTCCTTCTTTACCACCACACACCAAATCGAAACCCAAAACCTAAACCCACCCATGTGGTAGTTGATCCAAATTCCTGTTCCCAAAACAACCATGAAAAAATCCGGACTTGCCAGCCTACTCTTACAGGACTGCCAAAATAAGTGCTGTTCAGACAGGAACTTTAGATCAACCTCCATGCGGCGGGCCTCGTAGATTAGGTAGGCCGCGGTGATCACGCCGGCCATGGCAAGGAGCATGGCAAGAACACCTGCCGTGAACCTACTATTACCATAGATTATTCCTGTTACTACTATTACTACTAAAATTTGTGGTATCAAAACCAATTACTACATACCCCCAGCCCCCCCCCAACAAAACTGGTACAAATTGCTTTTATATCTAGTTTTGGGAGGGTGGATTCTGCCTACAGTGCTTTCAACCGGTTAGGGGGCCAGGGCTTAGCAACAAAGTGTAAGGTGTCGCTAGTCACTGGGCTTTGGAGTGAAGGGTATATAGAGCTTGCAGGGGCGATCATGAGCAGGCAAAGCGGGTTCGGGCTTCGCTTCGTATTTCACGGATATTTCTACAGAGGGGTTCCCCGCACATCTGCCTACACATCGACCAGGCCAACACAATCCAAAGTGCGAGGACCCGAGGAATAGCCTCAAAAACATCTGCCTCTACTAGCCCTGAAGCACATGTATAGGCCAGAATTTCTCAATGATCCATGCCACATGAGAATCTTGGAAACAAGCCCGAAATGAATACAAACGCACTTAGCAGACTTAGCAAGCCATTGCCAAAGCCCCTACCGCTTGCCATTATGAAGCCCGGGAGCCCCAAATTGCAAATACGCACGTGAATCATGCACCTGAAGCCCCAAATTCCATGTAAATGCCCTCAAACGCATACATGACCTTTGTGTAATGCGTTGCTAACTCCTAAAAGCTGGGACCCCTGAAGCTCGAGCGCTGAGCCCTCGCGAGGGCATGGCTTGATTGTGTATCTCCTCATCTTACTGGTTCCTAGTAAGGCATAAGTGAATATGACTCCCATACCCATATTCCCTACTAAGAACCAGTAAGTCACATTCCCTATTAAGAGCCGGTAAGTCATGGCCCGCCTTCAACAACCGCCACGGTTGCCTCAGACCTCATGTCCTCCGTATACCCATCCTAAGCTTCTGAGGGCTTGCTGAAATACCAGGAGGGGTTACATAGCAGCTTTATACGGGCTTTATAGGGGATCTATACGGATTTTGGAGATGGGCCTCATAACGGCTTTTAGAAAAATGGAGCCGCTTCTGGAGAAAACAAGGTAGGCTTCAAAGCTATCTACAAAGGATCCAAATGCACATACGCTCTCTCCCTCTCTCTCCGTCCCTCCCTCCCTCTAACCAAGACAGCATAGCCACAGTAGAACTCTTCCTTACACTGGAGACGCCCATTTTGAGAAAGACAACTCTTGCCGGGTGTCCATGTCAAACGGATGAAAGATGAGGCTTGTTGCGAAGTGGGCTGCAATGCCAGCCTCAAAGCTTTCACAGAGATGTCACAAATATCCAGGGAGGCGAGTTAGAGGTTTTGGGTTGGGGGTAGAGTGGACAGTTGACGTTGGGCCGTTGGGGCGTTGGAAGCGTGGTTCAGCGGTTCGTAATTCAACGGCTCTATTCCTGAATAAGTCAGAGTAACCCAGACTTTGAATCACATCGGAACCTGCGCGCTTGCACTATTATCCTTACGTCTGGCTCAAAGAAAAACTGATTAGAAACATGCGGGTGAATAAACAGGCATACATCAAAGGACGGCTAGGTAGTTTCCAAACCTCGGGGCCCCAGCAAGCGCACCGTACGCATGGGATATCCGTTGTCCAAAACCTTGATGCCAAGCATCCAATTCCTGGAAATCTCCCTTAGGAACCCTGAGGAAACACAGAATCTCTAAGGAAAGCCTACAGCGGATTAAGCAATCTAAGACTGGCTCAGGAGCGTCGCTGAGGATGAGCGCCCGGGGTACGCAACCCTAGTCCTTGAACCCTGAACTCCCTGAAGGCCTTTCAACCAACACTACTCTCACAAAACCCCAAAGCCACCAGGCTGTACCAGTAACCCCAATTACCCTTAGTAGGACTTACCCACTTCCCAGTCTAACAAGTATATAGTCCCCCTTACGTAAATTGAATATGGAACTGCCCAATATTATGATAAGATCCCATTACTGGTTCTTAGCAGGGAAAAAGGGAATATACCATATAGGGATTACATTCCCTTATTCCCTACTAAGAACAAATAAGTGATTCTGTAAAATTCACGTGAAGCCAACGGTTTCGCCTCTGAAGATCTGAACACTCCAGAGTACCTTCGGACCCTGATCTCAAAAGCTCTGGAGCGCAGCCGCCACTTAGGGGCTTAGGCTTTATATAGGGAAAATGGAAAAGAAAATGGAAACCACTATAGTATAATAGGGTATATATTGGGGTTATACTGAAACGGACCCCTCTGACACAGCCGTTTACGCACCCAAATCTGTAGGCCGTGGAGAAGTCAGAAAATGATCACGCAGGCTTCCCTTTCAGCTCTCTATCTACCACAGCCCAAGGCACCCAGATGAGCAGAAGCAGCACTAGGATGATTGCTCCCAGTGGCACCTGGAGTCGCTTCTTACATGGCAGACGTACAGCATGGAACTTCCTAAGGGGCTCCAGCAGCATGCTGGGATGCCAGGGGCATCCTAGTATTTGATGGTTGACTTTTGGGGCTACTTGGGCTACATAATGGGGGGGCTGTTAAAAGCGTGCGCCTGTGCACGCTTCATTTCCGCATGCGCAAGGATTGTCCGGTTTTGCAGGGGACCCAGACCAATTCCAGAAATGTGAAAGGGATTTCATGCTTTGTTTTCCAAACATCTCGCTTGTAAGCGGCCGAGGTATACAGGAACCCATCATTCAGATAAAGTCATCCTGCTATCCTGGCAATCTGCACCCCGAACGCTACAAAGGAACCCTTCCAGATCCACACAGGCACAGCTCTGCGGTCGGTGGGGTACAGCGCTAGAAGAAAGGCCACAATGCCCAGCAATAGAAACCTGGGCACTGGCAGTTTAGGGTCTGGGGTTTACTGGTAAGGAGACAGGCATAGGCTTCGGCTGAGTTTTTGGAGGTGCCAAGTCTCCTCCCTAGACTCCTGGCACGCGCGGGGAACTACATGAGATATAGCAAAAAAAGTCCCTAAAGGGAGCTATACAGGGGATAATGTAGGGAAGTATTATGGGGATTATGAAGGGGGATACTAGGAGTCTAGACAATGGCTCACATAAAAGAATGTACTACGCCACGCGGGCCACGTAAAGTGACAAAATCCTACGCTCCGCGTCGCACCGGTATATGTAGGCCATTAAGGTCCTGCGTCGAAACTTTCGCCCCTGGGATGTGTAACCACCCAAAAATGACCCCTATGTATATTGCCAATATACCCCCCGACTGAGTCCTACTGTATGATTTCAAGACCTGCGAGGCGAAGGTACAGCTTCAAGAGAAGTAACGATGGATGGTTAGGAGAACCCATAATGAGCCCATCCTATTTCTTCTCCTATACACTACTGTGGAACCCTCGAGACAGCTAGTCTCACACCTTGAAAACCTACAGACCTTTAGTGCCTACAAGCAGACTCCGCGAGTCTCATCTTCGAAAAACGAAATCCCTACAGAAATGTGGCAGTTTCCCAAAATTGGGGACAGGGATCCCAATATAGACCCAGAAGTAAGATGTTCCTTATTACGTTACAGGGGGGCCCTAAATATGGTATCTTTTTTTTGGAAAACCCTCTATCAACGAAGCTCAAAGTTTGCAGCCTCTTGGTTCTTGCCACCTGGCAGGAAAACATCTTTATCGTCCCTAAACCCTAAACCCTAAACTCGGTAATGTAAGGGCCTATCAGATGCGACAAGGCTTCGGGATGGCGGTATGTTTTACTGCAAGGATGGAGCTGTGATAAGGGGATGATTCTGCTGTGCATTCAGGCTTTAACATTACATGTGACATGCATGTGAGACTGTACATCGGGTCAGAAAACCACAGCTCATATCCACAGGAAAGCATCAGAGCCTCTCGAAGCAGTGCTGAGTTCAGACTAGTTGCAGTGTTGCATTTCCATTTACCCCATCTAATTTGCTACTTACTCCGCAGACCTTTCCGGGCAAGGTGAGCGTACAAACAAAATCCCAAACTTCTTGTTGCGCCCGACTGCTCTAGAAATGCTCTTACTGTTCTTACCGAGCTTCCTCAGGCCTCGTAGCATTCAAATTTTGCTGAGATTCAATACACCTGCAGGCCGTCTAGCCTCTGCTAAACCGCCTGACAAAACCCCTGCTCTGAAACTGCCTGGACCAAAAATCCCTCAATCTTCACACCCTTATGTCAAAGGCGTGGCGTTAGAGAGAGCGATCGCAGAAGATCGCCTGCAGTCCAGCACTGTCTGGGGCTGGGGGTTTGTTTTACAAGGCCGTCTGGGGGTTTCCAAGAATTAAAGTCCCCTTGTCGCTTTTCGGGAGCCCCGACAACAAGGATTATGGTATGTTGGGGTCCCCCTTTACAAATAGATTTGAGTTTAGAGACTCGCAAAGTTCATAGACTCAGGGTTTGCATTGCTTGTAAGTCTTGGATTCTCATGTCAGGGGGCTTTACAGGGCCTGGGAGGATTGGGCCACCCTTCTAAAGCAAACCCTTGACCACAGCTTCGTGCTAATCACCCCCCCAAATCAGTAGGTATAACCCATAAGCTTGTAGGCACTTGGGGAGACAGGAACATAGCATGCCCACAAGGCGTCTCTAACACACGCCAAAGAAAGGAGACGACTTAATGTCAACATTTGAAAGATCCTCGTAGACCAGTGCATCGCAGGACTCTGACCAGATGCAGCCCTACACTCCAGTGTTCAAGGAATCAGGACGAACCAAAACCCTCCCATGACCCTTAATTGCAGTTTGGGGCTCCCAATAGTCTGTACTTAGGCCCTGATCGAGGGTATTTGAGGGTATTTGAAAAGCTTGGGAGGTAGCATCGGCCCAACACCATGGAAAATGCTGAGGCGCAGCTTGTCGAATTAGCCTCTGTCCACTTGGTTTGTGTTCTATATCGTCCAGGATGGTGAGCGAAGCCCTCAAAAGTCTCTACCTGACGGCATTCCCAACCACAACCCCCATAAGCCTGCCCGTGACCAAATCACCAGCCAAAAAAGTCCGGACTATCAAGGCCTATATTCAACGTTCCTGCCTCATCTCACCCTCCACTTTCCGCACTGGATATGCCCTGTTGTCACCCCGGCAAGGGGGAGGCCGCTTACATTTCGCGACCTTATATATACCCTGAGCACAAACCTCGGGGAGTGCTGCCTTTCGAATCCTTGGGGTGTGTTTTCAGTGAAGGTTGGCCTGGGTCTCTCCAGATAAAAACCTCTTGTAAAATCTCCGCAGGAACCAAGAGACCCAAGCTTCCTTCCAGCCAGACCCCGGCTCCACATCATTTGGACCCCGCTTCACACGCCCAAAAGTCCAAATGTCCTAAACCCCGCAGACTTTTGAGAAAAGCCCAATCGAATCTAATGAGCTTGCTGCAGGCCTAAATTTTCGTCCTCCTCACTGCCGAAGGTCTCGTGAGTTTCCTAGGCTCCCATGCGAATCTCAGGGAGAAGACGAATGGAGGCGGGCGGTGATCTACAAACCAGGGAACCATCAAAAACTGCTGGCTGCGGCGCTCAATACGGACCCTTCACTGCAGCTAAGACAAACCCTGCACCATAAGCTCTACAACCAAACCCTGAACCCTATGAGCTCTGTAGCCTAACCACTTCTAACTCTCATGGGCACCCGAAGAAGCCCAGTCTCTGTCACAAGGATGAAGCATGTGGCGGCTGACAAGGCCAACAGTATCCCAACAGCGCCTAGGCTCCAATGAGGGTTGGGGTACTATTAAGGGTTTAGGGTTAAGGGTTTAGGGTTTAGGGTTAAGGGTTTCGGGTTTAGGGTACTATTATTAATATTAATATTATGAATATAGTATATTGGGGTCATATTGAAATAATGGAAAATAAAATATGAATATTAAGAATGGAGAATCAAATGGAAAAGAACATGGAAAATGAAATGGAAACTGGGATTATAGGACAATTAACAGGGATTAGGGTATATATTGGGGTTATATTGGAATAATGGAAAATAAAATGGAAACTACTATAGTAGGGTTATATAGGGATTATTATATCTGTATGTGGTACCGAAATTGGGGGAACGAAATAGGGACCATGATCGAATAGGAACCCAAGATGTAGGTTGCGGTTGCAGATTCAAGGGTTGAAGGGCTTGCGGCTCACGAGTTAACCATACAAGGGGAGCCTCCTAGTTTGTCCGCAGGCAGGTTCTGGAGCATGGCATGTCTACATATCAGCAGTCCCTAGCCCATTAAGGCGTAGGGTCCAGGATTTAAGGCTTAGGGTGTAAAGGTTAGGGTTCAGGGGGGGGGGCAGTGCCCAACTCCCGCTTAAAGATCCATAGGCACTTACAAGTAGAGCTGCAAAGATCCCAACTTGGGACTATGATTATGAAGCAGTTCCCCACCTTTCACGCCAATCATAGCTACTCAACCCGATGCCCTACACCCTAAACCCTAAAACTCTAATCCCTTAACCCCTTGAACCATCACAACCCCTGCAAATACCTCTTTAAAACCAAGCCTATATTATACATCTCTACATATCCCTGTACAATCCCGTGATTGAGGTCTGGCAGCTGGTAACACCACTCACACGGAGGCGCTGCCTCGGCTTTCTTGGTGTCCCTTCAACCCCTTATATGGGGGTCCTTTTACAGGATTATATAGACAACAATATATAGGGGTTATGATGGATTTTAGGGATCCTCATATAGGGTTCCTTTGGGGGTATATGGGCAAGATACAGGAGTTATAAGATATGATGGGTGATAGGGATATACAACCCCTAAACAGGAGGATTGCATTGACACGGAAAACAACGTGGAAAATGAGATGGAAACTGGGCTTCAAGGATGAGGGGTCCGCTTTGGGGGTCCCCACAATAAGCCTTTGTATGGGGACCCCTTGGTAAAAGTTATAATATGTTGGGGTCTTTAGTGCAGTCCGCCCATTATTTCTGGAAACTACTATGTCGGGTGTATGGCAAAAGAGAATGGAAACGGTCATCTACATTAATTATTGGGATTGAGCGTGGTTTAGGTAGTTGAGCCGAGTAAGGTTGCTCTATATATTCAGGACGATAGTATCCCTGGCTATGAAACTGCTCACTGTGATGTTTCCGATCAAGGGCATGCTATTGGACTTGGGGATTCGATGCAGTGCTGGTATAAGAAGACGAGAAAGCTGCCCCCTGATGGCCATGCTGTTATTTTCGCTCTGCCACGTTTTGCTTCCTGCATAAGCCGAAATAAGTATCACAATAGAAGCGCGCCTGTGATGAAGGAGAGGTTTAAGAAGTATCACAGCATGTTTTTCAACATATGCGGGGTTGGGGGGGGACTATATGATGAATTGCTGAACTCCGTCTCTGTGGGTTTGGTCCAGGGTGCGGGTTGATAACTCAGGCCTTAGGGTTTAGGGGTTGTATACGGATTATAGCGGGATAATGGAAAAGAACATGGAAACTACAATTTAGGGTTAAAGGATTAGGGTTTAGGGTTTACCTGTAACCCAATTCATACTTAACAAGTATAACTCATAAAACTGTGGGCAATTAGGGTCACAGGGTTTAGGCGTGTAGGGTTTAGGGGTTTCGGGTGTAATTAGGGGGCCCGTTGAGTTTTAGGTTTAGGCGTTCCCCGTTTAGGAGGCTTCTAGAATAAGGGTCCCCCCAAACCCTCAAACCTGGAGAGGTAGACAGACATCTGAAGCCCTGAATGTGCAAGCAGGCGACTTGAAGGCCGTCGACTTTGCGATCTGAAGTCTCTTCCGATACTTTTCCTTGTCAATGGCTCTTCTAGGAGCTGCATGTTGGTCGCTTTAGATAGGCTGAAGTTGGGATTCAAGGCCTTACATAAGAAGGACCGGAGGAACGTTCATGTTTTCAGAGATGTTCATTTAAGCTGAAATTGAAAGGGTTAGACGGCTGCACGCCTTGCAGAGTAGGATTGAGGCCTTCCGGCCCAGAGAGTTAGATGTGGCTCTCATAGTCCACTTCCTCCAGATGGAACAAAGGGGCTATGCGCTGACTTTGCACCTTAATAGCACGTAGCAACTTCACATTTCAGGTATTTTTTTGGTTTTTCAAGCTGTTTGTGGCTCGATCTAGAGGCCCACGCACCCCGACATGAGTATATAGTCTAACTCCTCGTATCCCCTTAATAACCCATATTACCCTATATCACCTATGCAATCCAAATATAACCCGCCTGAAGGAGTTCAGACTATGGCTCGCGTGGTTTGGGCTTGGCAAAATTGAGGCTCTGCTCCAAACCTCCGAGCCACAACATTTATATTGAGATAATGGAGAAACTACTATAGTAGATTGGGGTTATATACTGGGATAATGGACAAGAAAATGGAAACTACTGTAGTATATTGGAGTTATATATTGGGGTAATGGCGAATTAAATGGAAACTACTATGATATATTGGGGTTGTATATTGGGATAATGGAAAAGCAAATGGAAACTAACATTTAGGGTCTAGGGACCTTGGGCCAGTACATCTGGGCTCAATGGCTGGACACACGGCAAGCGCCTCGCACATTATGGCTATGGAATGATAGTGTAACTTGAGGCAGCTGCCTTACTTCGAACTTCATGGTCCAAAACTCCATACGCATTTGACAACTGGAGCCCGGCACCATTTTGGCGGATTATATCTTGGAGATTTTTCTAGATTCCTGAACCCTTACACATTTCTTCACCGAGTGTGAGGTAAGACGAGAGTCCATGTTCGCGGTGGACTTCCTCGAGCCCATGCTGAACTTCTGGGACATGCGCCTCTCATACTTTGATGGAAGTTGTTTGCCTTTGGGGTTAGTTTTGGATTTAGGGTTGTAGGGTTGGGGCCTAGGGTTGGCGGCCAGCCACCCTACTGGGTGGTATTATCGGCAGTATCGGAAGGCATCTAACCCTAGAGCCTAAACCGAGAGATCATCTGAGAAGACCTCCGCATGACATAATGCAGGAGCCTACGCCTAAACTGCCCAGATCATTGGAATAGAGTTTCGGGGCACATTGTTACAAGTTTATAACATAACGATAACGATTAAAGAGGGCATCATGTGCAAAATGGTGGTAGGTACTTAGGCCTTGAGGTTATGCGTCTCATTGGCTTTATGAGGCCTTATCGATATCACTTTGGCATCCGCTCAGTCACTGCAGTAGCAGCTCCCAAATCTAGGCCATTGCACCAAAAGCAACCGCGGAAGTTTGAAAGAGCATTGACCCCCAACAGCTGGGTAGCAGAAGGAGCTCAACATAAGAGTAAAGTGCGATAGTTTCGATAGAGAGATATTTGATCAAGTGAGTGAGGTTGTGCCGAAACATATTGGTTACTAGGCCTCTTCTACATATTCTTCCGGATTGGGGCTTCCCACTAGGAGTATCTGGGAAAAAATCTTGTGTTATACTACCCGGATCATTGAAACAGGCCGCCTCCCATTGCTGGTTCTCCTGCGTTTGCCGTCTCTGCCGTAGTTGTCGCTACCCTGAGCTGCTTTCCCCTAAGGATTCAAATGCCAAAATAAGGAGGTTTCAGGATACCTAAACCTGAATATTTGGGTACTTGGACTCTTAGGGTTCCCTAGAACCTGAAATCTGACTGACAACATCCTAAAAGCCAACCATACCGAAAATCCCGTACATAAAGCGCAGACTGAGTGCTTCCCTGTGACCCACATTCGCTGTACGACAAGCTGGACAGGTTGTAACAACTATATGCTTTAATTCAGGGTGCAGAGTTTGGGCTTAGGGTTGGGGCTTGAGGGGTCAGGGTCCGGGTTGAGGAATTATTTCCAACCCTAGCCCTTGCTTTCAGCTAGCGCACGCACTGTGCGGAACCCAAGACATGACTTTTGCTAGCCCCGAAGCACACAGAGTAGGATACCATCTCCTAAGGTAAGCACTAACCCTAGGGATCCAAGTATACAAATAATACCACATTGGGCCCNNTTGGGCTACTTGGATTCCTAGGGTAAGCCATAGAGCTGGCGGATATCATCCTTTTAGTCTAAGTGCTGATTGAACTCTGACCTCGTCGACGCGTCTTTCTACACAAGCTCTACTCCTAGGCTTACAAGAAGTGCGAGATGTGCTACTCCTCCTCCTCCTCCTCC
>CAJNIZ010001891.1:71484-93455 GCA_905231905.1 Symbiodinium pilosum | reverse complement strand
TGCTACTGCTACTGCTACTGCTTCTACTGATGAGAACGACTTCCACCACCACTACAACCAGTACTACTACTACTACTACTACTACTACTACTACTATTGTTATTACATTCACTTATAACATTAGTTGTGTTGTTATCGTCTATTACTATTCGTAGGACCAGGCTTATGGCACCTGACTGCTCGTGAAAATACTGCTTAGTTCTATTCTAGGTACTGTAGTCATATCACGAACCATTCGTCTTATCTATAGAAGTAGTTATAAGGAGCAAGGCATTACCTGTACAACTTGGGCTCTCTGGGGTTTTGTCCATCATCTCATACCTTCCGATCAGCCATCGAACTTCTGGATCCCAGTCTGAGGCTCTCCGTAAAGCGGCGCAAGCCAATTAATTACTACAACTGTATCCGTTACATTCCGTTACGGTATGGCTGAAGTGCTGTAAACTGAAACGCCAATGCAGCTTGGCATGTTGGTGTCCATACGCATTGAGCTTCACGCCGGTAGGCAAGGATTAGCGTTTGGGACTTTGAGCATGCTGAACAAGGCTGAAATACCTTTAGTCCTGATGGCCTCTGGTAAAGTGAAGGAAGCCTGACTCATGGCCTGAACCTTCTGACAAATGAGCCGTTGGTGCTTGAAGATGTTGAAGCTCCGGGGTCGCTGACGGTAATGAAGCAAACAACGCATATACATGACTATGTTCTCGGGTATTGCTCTGAGTATTATCATCGCTGTATCTATCAGCATGACTACATGCACTACTGTTAGTAACAAATCACACACCAGCATCCACCTTTCAGGCCACTAGCTGTCTGCTGCAAGGTGCCGTAGAATACCGGTTAGTAGAGTGATCGCCAGAGGCATCCATTTCGGTGCTCTCCAGAGTGTCCTTAGATTGACCCGGAGTGCAAAACAGATCATGATGGGGTGCTCTGTGCCATCCAGAACACCTTGCTGAATCATCTATAAAGAGACGGCCCTTGGTCACCGCATCATACCCTTGGCCAAGCCGACACAGACGAGCTTCGACATGCGAGTAGTGAAGTTAGGAATGGACCCCTGACCTCTAAACTGCACATGAGGCATCCTGAAGCTACAACTGCTGAGGCATCTTCATGATGCTCAAGATTATCCGTGCCCGTCATGACACCGGATGAAGCGAATTAGATGAACAACATCTCCCAGAGAACTGCAACCCATTGCTTCCAGGTGTACGGGATCATTCCCAAATCTTCTAAACCCTACACCCTAAACCCTATATATACCCCTATATACCCCCATATATCCCCTTTAAAGGGACCTAATTATTGGACCCTTGAACCAGAAACTCGGCTCCAACTTGTTCAAGACCCAGGTTTCTGGCTGCTGGTTGGCAAAGTTAAACCGGAGGGTCGGGCCCAACCTCAGTTCGTATACTTGTGCGTGTACATTTTATACTATATTGTATTATATTATATTATATAGCATAGTATAATATAATATATTATAGTACTTTGGCGGTCGGCTTAAAGGAAGTGTTTTAAAGCAAAACAAAGGTGGTCGGCGTGTTTGTATGGCCAGCACATTGACAACACAAAGGGTTTACTAAGGCGGGCGGGTTGACACGAAGTGATGATAAGAAATTGGATGTTCACGGACGAAGGGATACTAGTAATCCGGTATAACTGGTAGAAATATTGATGCGCGAGGGGTGTCTGACACGAAGAACTTGCGAAGGGGAGCAGAATCCACCAACTTGGACGAAGCGCCCAAATGCTCGCCATACTTAGTGCTGACCCTTCTGTTTTGCCCGGAATGTTGTGCGGAACTTCTCTAAGAAGAAAGCTGAATGGGTGAAGGTTATTGAGAAGTGTAGGCCAAATAAGGAATTGTTGGGCGCGCTGGGTCCTTGTGTCAATCATCACTGGAATTCGTACCACTACTCACAGAGTTGGGGCAGGGTTGAAAAGGTGCCCATACCTCAGCCACAAGGTTAACTAGAAACCCCAAATTCCTCGAATAACCCTTAAACTAAACCTCAAGCTTTGACTTCAGTGGATTTCTTGGCTTCGCAGCTTCAGCGCCTTGAGCCTCGAAGTTTAAAACTTATGATGGCTGCTGCTCAGCGCCGCCTCGAGCCTTGAAGTGTGAAACTTCAGCCGGCGGCAGCTGCTGTTGCTGCTGCTGTGACGATGATCGGACCATGAACTACGACTATCGCTACACATGTTCATTACGCATCGGGTCTCCATTACCACTCCAAGCCCCGCCTCCTCCTCCTCCTCCTCTACTGCTGCTCCGACTCCTACTCCTGCTGCTCCTGCTGTTGCTGTTTTGTTGTTGTACTCAAGTCAAGCAACTCCGCGGAATTCGAAATCGAATGCTCGCCCGAGGAGACACCGGGGAAGCTCATCTCGCGCTCAACGTCCATCTCTAGAACCTTGTTGTGGGTGTGCCAGTTTTTGTGTTTGGCCTAGGAACCAAGATGCAACGATTGTCGTTCAGTCTTTTTCCCAGGATGTGAGAACCGGGCCCGTAGTATATACATATATATATATACATATATATATATATCTATCTCTCTCTCTCTCTCTCTCCCTCTCTTAATTTGACACATATGGAGAGCAGCCACATGTCAGCGGGGTATTCAGGCTTAGGAGGTGGAGGAAGTTACTCTGAATCTTAGTGGTACTGTGGTTTATAATCAAAGCTTGACCTCCCAGAGACCATGGGTTCTGGTTTAGGTTTCCGTCAAGGCTTGGAGTCTAAATTTTTAGGGTTCCGGTTTGGGGGTTGGGTCCTGCAGGCGTTAAGGATTTTCGCAACAACTATCCCCCCTTACTATACTGATCACCCCTGTTGTAGAACACCCCCCACCCTGTAAGATTAGATGAGTACATACTCACAACTATTCTCCTGCAAGCGGAATTGGAAGAATTCATATAATATAAGGGGGGTGAAGGTGTTGCATAACAGGCGGAAAGATTGCTACCTCCTAGAATTCTTCCTGAATTGACCTTAGCCTCCCCTAAATGAGCATAATTTGGGGAGTAGTTGGGACATCGTATACTGTATGAGTTGCTGCTGGGCTCACACTGCATCTCAAGGGCAACTTACAGGCAACAGGTCTCGGGGGATGTACAGGGTGTGGGGCAGTTGGGAGGGCCTGGGTTTCTGCAGGACGGGCCTTGTATCTTAGCTTTAATGGCAACTTACAAGAAATCGGGGGGGAGCATGCTACGAAACGATCCTACCCAGCTTCTGGAGTCTACTGAAAATTCAAGTTCTGGTCTAATACGTACTCAAGGAGCCTGGAGAATCCAAACAACATCTGACGTCACCCAAAAAGCCAATGCAAACTCATGCAGGCCCTGGCAATTCTTCTAAGTGGTCCAGCTGGCACCCACTCATTAGTCAACACGCAGGATATTAGCATGATATTGGTATTGAGGAAGGTGCCTCTGTCTTATCGTGCCCCCGTGTGTGGATGGAAAACCTGACTGCAACTGCCTTGAAGCCCAGGCACTCCAGTCCCGAAGATCATCCCAATATTGGAGGTGCTGATGTCCGGGTAGGGGCTCGTGGGTGACTGAGGATCCTCGAAGGCAGCTTGAGGTTAGGGGCCTTGGGTGTTTCTGATCGAAGTCTTGGGTTGAGGCCCCCAGCATTTTACTTTTTAGGTTTGGGGCTTTGGGCTGTTATTTTCGTTGCCATGTTTAACGGTCTAGGGATATTTTGCTATAGACTAGGGGGCTTTGGGGCCCAAAACTGCCTCCGATGTTAAAGTTATCGTTGAACCATTTGTTTTACCCAAAAGTGTGCTTTAAATCTAGGGTGATTTTATTAATCAGGAGCACGGACTAAGCTTCCGAACATCGTTCGGAAGCTCATGGGAAGACATGAGGAAGTCTGCTACAACAACTGCACAAGCTTGGGGACACAAATGGCCTACACGTAAACCCAGCTACTCTTTGCAAAGCCAAACAGGCCCAGCGCTACATACTCCAGCAATGTGCAAGGCATGGGAACAAAAGGGAGTCCGCATTGTGCACGACGATATCGTAGTGCATGGCCCCAATCTCCTGAGTCCATTCATGTGGGTATCGAGTTTGGATGAAGGGTCTACGGGTTTCATGTTTTGGTATTTAGGACTTAGACATCGGCAAGTCGATGTCTAGGGTTTACCGGTAAGCCCAACTACCTACAGCTTCACGGGTAACACCTATCAATCAGGGGGGGATTACTACCAAGCAGCTTAGAAGCAATTACTCCCGAATTGATAGGTCATAGGTATACATAAAGCTATCAGAAACTGGGATTACAGGTATGATCAGGTGCGGATAGGCTGGGTTGCTCTCCGGGTGGTATTAGGGCCTTTCGGATTTTGCGCAACAGTGCTATGAAGCCAGGCGAGCGGGGCTTTCCGAAAATTAGGGATCCCTTTTTGGAGGGTTACCTAGAATGAGAAATATACGATTTCCCAGTCTATCCGTTTTTGAGAACCCTGACATTGCGAGACACCCCAGCATTCATCTTGGAAGGGCTACACGGGTTGTGCAAAGCCTGTGTAAACAGAGGGATTATCTGGGCATGGATTAGGGACTAAAGGTCGGTGTGCCGGAAAACAAAACTATATTCGAGAATCCGGGTTGCTGTTAAGGAGCTTCTTGAAAACTACTAGAATAAAGCAACCCTACTATTTACTATATACCCATGATATGGTAACTTTTTTCAGTTCCTGAAGAGCAACCCAGTAATGCGACCTATGCTGAATGGTGCTCCAGGAGGAGTGGATGCCTATCAGAGAGCGGTACCGATTTGGTGATCGCAGTAGTAAAGATTACAGTATTTGGGGGTCCATGGTGGGGTCCCCGTACTTCGGGAAGACACCATCATCACTTTTATAAAGCCCCCATCCCCCAACCCATCCCCCAGAAAGCATATGGGAAGGTTTCTTCATAGGCTGGTTTGTCCAAAGTACACAACCGTCATAGAACACAAAGAACCCCAGTAAAGACTGCCCTAAACCCTAACCCTTAGTGATCTTGGGTTGAGCCTAACCTCCCAAACCATCTTAAGACCTACCTGTAAGCCCAATTACGTACGCATTGATTAGTAGTGAGTATTACAAGGCATAACCTATCGCACTATAGGAAATGGGGGTTGCAGGTAGGCTCTCTGAATTTCATGCTATACCCAAAAGGGCCAGAGTAATCAACTAGCATAAGCTCCCAAAACCTGTACTACCATTACGAGTACCGAAGTCCCAAGTACGGAATTATTATTAGGTACTTGAACCCAGGTTTCCAAACATCATCATGCGCATGCTTCTGATTTTTCTGGCACGATCACTGATTAAACTTGTCGTGGATGGGCTTTACGACTGCTGTTAGCTTACCTGAAAAAGCCCGCTTTGAACAGCAACCTCCCTCTGAACCCCAAACAGCAAGTCCCACACATTTTTTTGCGTCAAGGACTCCAACGGCCACACTAAAACCCATCAACCCTTCATTCAGAAAACCCAGCCTGAACCCCAAACACACAATGTACGCAAAAACTTAGGTACCAGCCACCCGGAACCTCGAGCCCTAAACCCTAAACCCTAACTAGCATATAGTAGTTTCCATTTTCTTTCCCATTCTTACTAAGCCCTTCTGAAAATCACCCACCTCGGTGGAGGCATCCATGTCCATGTCCATGGCCGGGCCGTCGACCCTTGACATGTCCATGAAGTCAGTGTCCTGGGCTCAGAGTCCTTCTCAGGTACCCTAAACCCTATACCATAAACCTGAAGCCCAAAACCTAGTTATGATTAAAAGGATTCAGAGCTTTGAGGTACGTAGCGTCTCAGGACTACGGTATTTGGGGCTCAGGGTTTGAGGGTCGAGGGCCGTAGACCCTAGTCTTCGGCAATGTGACTTGCAAGGTGGATACAATACCCAGCTAAAGGACACTATAGCATGTTCCAAATGTTCCCTGTACTTTGTCTCGTTTACGAGAATGTTCATCTCTTCACCCACTCCCCCCCTTTGTGGGGATACCCGGGGGGGGGGGGGCATGGCACAGCGCGCAACCATACATCCCTAATCCCCTCCTACCTTCCTGATGATGAATACCCCGAATATGATGGCATTAAATGTTAAGGCAATTACGTGCGTTTTTGTTTCAATCCCAACGTTCTCCTCGCCCTGAAGGATACTCGTTACTGCTAGCCAGGTTCCCATAACACAGGGGGACCCTGACCTTGGGTAAAAGATCAGGCCCAGAGCCTTACTTACGACTGACGGCACGGGGCCATACAGAACATGGGTTGAGCATTTAACAATTTGCTGTGGACACTGGAGTGCAGACCTCTACGTACCCCTATGATCCTTGTATACAACCAACATATAACCTCGCATAATCCCGAAGTAGCCTTACATGATCCCCAGTATATGGGTCATGAGGCATGAGCTTCGAATGTGAGCACGGGGAGCCGCCCGCCTACTTTTGACGCACTGTGGTCTTCAGCAAGCCTTGAATACACGGATACTGACTTGCTTGCCACACAACTAAAGAAGCCCTAGAGACACCTAGGCAGGGTCCAAGTACCTAATAATCATATACTTACCCACTACCTGTACTACAATTTCTATTACGCAAAACCCAAGTACCTAATTATTGGGTACATGCCCAAACCTTAAACTCTAAACCCTAAGCATGGACCCTGTGGGTATGTTGCGTAGCTAGAGGCCTCTCTTCGCATGTCAACCCGCGAGAAGCCCCTGGAGACCTGGACTCAAACCTTAGGCCCTAGGGTCCTGTAGTATATTAGGGTTATATAGGGATAGTGGAAATAAAATGAAAACCCTAGGGCCCTTTAACGGGATATGTAGGGTCCTACAAAATATGTGGGAGCTAGATAGGGATAATGGAAAAGAAAATGGAATCTACTATATTATAGGGGCTAGAATAGGGAATATATTGGGGTTATATAGGGACAATGGAAAAAGAAAATGGAAACTACTATAGCATGTTAGTATACATCAGGGTTTAGGGTATATGCACGCAAAGGGGTCACCTCATCGCCTATAAATCTTGCGCCTTACGCGCCCCATCATAAGCCCAGCATCCGCGGTGGAATCCTGGAAACCATCCTGCTTGGTTTGTGATAGAAGCAGTTTCTCGGATCAAGGCCTCATGCCTGTACATCAAAGAAATAACTGAGACAAGTGCAAGACTAAATAATTAGGTTCGGTAGTGTGCCCACGAAATCGTGAATCGAAAAACCGCACTCGCCGCCATCTCAATGAGGCTCTAGGCTTCAGAGGCCTACCTAGTTGCCCAAGGCTAGAAAGGCTAGACAAAGCTACAAGAGACCATATTTGGGGAATGCTATACTGGGGGGGGGGGGGTCTTCAACCTAATCACCCGACTTAATACCAAGCCCAAGCCGCCCAACAACAAATATCGCAACTATTGTCTTACTGACTTTTCGGGGTTCAGGGGAGTTCATCCTGAGGGGGATAAAAACCTTTAACCGCAAGGACTTCAACCTCCAGCGCCAAATCCAAAGCTCCAAACCCCTGAGCCCAAAGCCCCAACCCCTGCCTGGTAGGGAATGATACTTGCAAACGAATGCCTAGCAGCGGCTGAAGGAGGATCTTGCTAAGGTTTCAAGATTCTTGGAGCATTGATGTTCTTCCTTCTTTTGGTTCTGGCCTGCTACTTCATAGTGCAGACTGACAAAAGGAGGACATCCAGAGTCCAGAGAGGGATTATAAATCTGGGACTCAAAAACACGCTGAAGAGAGATAGGAGCCATAGTCTAAACTGCGAGTATCCCCCTTAATAACCCCTATTGATACTTTCCTATGTAGTCCCTTATATCACCCCCTTTAATAGGAGTTTATACTATGGCTCATATGGAGAAACGGGAAGATGAAAGGAAGGGGTTTCAGATGGTCCATCGTTTAACATTCAACCATCACATAGGTTTTAGGGCTTAGCGTGTGGGGCTTAGGGCGTCATAAGGGGACCCTTTTCCTGAAGTTCAGCATTCAATAAGGAGACCCCATAATAAAAGGGAAAGGGTACTACCGGGGTACCTCGAAAATTACTGTTTTAGCTAATGGGTTTCTTGGCTGGTGTTGGGCATGGGCGATTCTTTCTGAGGACCTGGTTTTCAGGACCGCTGAAGAGTCCCTGGGAACCCCCATGGCCCCTAGGTGTAAACAATATACAGACCCTACACCCCAAAGCCTAAACCCCATCCTAGTATACCTGTTCGCACACTTTGGAGACCTGTATGGGATTTGGGCCGTAAAGGTCTGATGCTTCCATAAGGGTTGAAGACTGGCAACCCTAAACCTTTTTCCTTAGAGACCCAACCTGGGCTGGGAAGCTTTCTTGTGCTGATTTCAGAATTGGATTCAGATTTCGGAATTCGAAGCGCAGCCCTGCTGATTGCTGGGGTTTCATAGTGCTTTGGGGTTTGAAACGTTGTTTGGTTTAGTCTTGAATGAGGGTTGCAGATTCTCCTTGGGCCCCATTGCGTGGCTGTCATGGGGTAGACTAAGCCTGTTACGACCGTTAGGTGGCAGGTTTACAGTTTCCGGACACCAAATTATCGCGGCAAGGGAGCTCACCCAACCTCTCCACCTAAATGCTTATGGTCTCTCCAAAGCTTATATGAAGCCCTACCTGTGCCCTGGAAGTTGGCAAAAAGGATGGCCCCAAACCCATAACAAATACTTTGTTCTGCCCCCAAACCCATAACAACAACTTTGTTCTGCCATCTTGGGGATGCAGGTAGTATGTCTTCTCTCTGCAGAAATTTGAGTACAGGATGGCCCACAGGATCCTGCATGTGCTGTCACACAGGATTCAACATGCTCCCCAACAGAACGCAACTTCGCAGGGCTTGGCGTTTAGGGCCGTGTTCCATGCCATGTTCCTTGACGCCTGATCCACTAAACCCAAACCCACGAGGCGCGCATGCCCTTGGCCACCTCAACTGCAACGGGTAGCTAGCGAATGAAAGCTCTGCGGCGCTCAACAAAATGGACTCCTGATCCCTTTGATACCCGCAACTGCATGTCCCGCGCACTTCCATAAGTATCTACAGGTATATAGTCAGCACGTGTACCTATGCCGTCTCTGTTGCGTGCCCCTGTATAATCATATTGCACTATGCGCTTCATAGATGTAGGCAAGCCTTGATTTCTTGAAGTAGCCCTCAGCCCCAAACCCTACATCTCAAGCGCTAAACCCTACACCCAAAGCCCTGAACACCAACAATGAAAGGTTTCAGGGTGAGCCCCCCAAAAATAGACCAAACGGATGTCAATATGGAGTCCAGGTCTAACCCACCTATATTATAGCCCTTTAAAGCATGAAAAGGCTCCAAAGAACATGGGGTCCAATCTAGGGGTCCTACCCACAACCTATTGAAGCAGAAAACGCCCTAAACCCAAAACCCTATAGACCCCGAAAACCCTGAATCCCAAAACCTGAACCCCAAAAACCTTCGACACTGCAGAGGTACATATGATATGGTAATTTTCCTGAATAAGGGACCCCAAACACAATACTCCTTCTTATAGGACTCCCCCCAAAAAGGAACCCTTTCGATACCTACGTACCCTAAACCCTAAACCCTCGCCTTCAACCCTAAACCCCGATGTTGGGCCGGGGTGCGCGGCCGGTAGCCCATCAGAGTCACAAGCTACCTTATCCCAAAGGGTCCACTTACGCATCTTGGATTGGGTTTCGGGTTTATGGTTTGGGGGTTTAGGGTTACGGGTAAGTATGTAGTATATACTTAGGGCCCAAAGGGTTCCCAACTGACTACTGTGGGGTCCAAGTATGTACCATGTGCCTACATGCAAGTTTTGGGTAGCAATGTGGCCCTATGTATTGGATACTAAGAATGTAATCATGAGTCTAATGCTGTCCCAAGGGACTATGGGGTACTGCCTGGATCGATAAGAGTTGGATTTTTCCCTAACAAGTGCCCTATGCAGCACAGCTGCTTCTCATGACTCGGCTGTTCATGAGTGGCGTGGCAGCAATCAACACAGGATTGTTGTCAGGGTGTGTAGGATTGGGGGCATGCTTAGAGAGTTTCAACCAGCGTTGGTTCAGGGAGGAGCGGCAAAGGGTTCATCACTTTTGGTTTCAGGCTTTATTATGTCCCAAAACACGGGTAGGCGTAGGCATCTCGGGATCCCTTTAAAGTACTACAGCCATTATTAGTAAACAACATCACAGGCACATTGATTTCAACCGCGGAGGAGTAGCACCTGGCAGTTTCTTCTTTTAGCTGTTTAGCTACTCAAAGGTTGATGGGGGCTCTAAGTCGGCCTAGAGTATGTTCCTTCAGACACCACTTGTGACCTCCCATGTTGAAAATTGTTTATTCAGAGGTTAGCTGTGATGACTTTGGGGGCACTGCGAGCCCGAGTTTGAGGGCTACAGGCTACAAGGTTGTAGCTCAGTTGTTTCGTGTTGTATCTGCATATTCAGCAGCCGTGCCAGTTCAACAACTTCCAGTGTGAGGTAGCCTGAGGTACGTACAAAGGAGCCAGAAATAACATAGAGACCTACACTGCATTAGAAACCAAGCATATAGTGGCTCAATCTCCGAAGCGTCACACGACAAGATCAGCAACCGGAACCACGCACCGCCCGACAGGGCTGGCACCCCTAAGACCTCGATGTTGGGCCACTTCGCTTCCGGGGGTTCGCATGTAGTCCGCCTTAAATAGATAGAATATGGCTTTGGGTAAACTATAAGAAGATCCACATATACCCCATCTTCTATCATAACCCAAATTCTCTGGCTCCTCTGTAAGCTTTCTTTCTGTAGAGAGCTGGCCTGCTCCATCTTAGACGGAGGCCGCTCCTGTCGCCATGGCTCCCTGGCCTTGCAGAGCCTTTTGGTAGGGGCCCCAAGCAAAATTTAACGGACTGATCAGTCTAGGGGTGGTTAGCAGGGAAGAAATTGTGGAATATCATCTCTGCATATATAATATATTCTCTTGTTCCCTGCTCACCCCCAGTATGTAAGGGGCTTCTTCGAGAGGTTGTGGGGGTTTTAGTGTTCATGGCGCTTAGTGCGGTTCCGTGCCGCTGCATCTATAAGGAAAGCTGGCACCGAACAAAAACTGTGGACTAGCAGCTAGAGACCTTACATGTTCGACAGGGAGGAGTGAGCCTCGAAAGTAGGGGTTGGTACGGGGAACCTGGGACAGAGTATGATGGTTCAGGAGGGAATGTAACCTGTTACCTGTTAAGTAACACTGCGTATACTACATGATGCCTTCGTGTTTATTCTGCCGAGATTGGAAGAGGAAAACGAGCGCGCGCTTTTTGAAGCAGCGCTGTGAAACAACTTGGTTTGGACCTCTCGGCTTCAGTTGCGAAACGGTGCAAGAAGGGCTTTGCATCCGAACCCAGACCCTCCAATTTGATACCTTTTGGGAGAAAATAATCCTTCCCCTCTCATATCAAAGGGCTCCCCCCCTCCCCCTAAGGTTAAATATCCCGAATTGTATTTAATATTAGGGCGGTGTATTTATCGTACGACCCGAACATTAGGGTACAAAATTCGACTAAAACCTAATAATGGACTTTCAAGTTAGAGGCTTATTAGGGACTATTTCAAATTAGGGCCTTACTAGGGAGTAATTGAAATCTGAGCCTTATTAGGGACTAATTGAAATTTGAACCTTACTAGGGACTATTTCAAATTAGGGCCTTAGTAAGGGCTATTCCAAATTTTGGCCTTGGAATCTGTTTCTGGCTCTGCTGAAATGAACATCTCTCCGTCCGAACATACTGTTCTTGTCAGCCCTGGGCCTCTTGAAGCAAATGGGTGGCTGTCAAATTATGATCCCTTGTCGGGTCCCCTAAATGTTAGGTGCCGTATTATGACGGGATCCAAAAAAGGCACCATAATTTTGACAACCACCCAAATGGGATCTAGGGTTTCCCAAGTTAAGGGTACAAGTACTTAATAATCATATACTTACCCAAAACCAATACTATAATTATTTCTACCCAAAACCCAAGTACCTAATTATTGGGTACGTGGACCCTCTGGGTTTAGGGTGGCACCGTATGAACCTTCGAGATATCTTTGGATAATGCATGAACAGGTGTTGTAGGGGTCCCTACTTGGGATTGCATGGGGATAAGATGCCATGGACGGGAGCACGAAGAATTGTTGAGCCAAGTACCACAGGACAAGGTCTCACTTCGATGGGGGTTTCCCAAAATCAGGGGTACCTTTTTAGGGGTCACTCTAAAAAGGATTATGGTATTTTGGGTCTATATTGGGGTCCCCCTATTGAAGGAAACTATCAGATCCAACTGAGCTATGGATGGCCATGGCTCTTCTATGCTTTTTTCTAGTACTATAATATACACTAATATACTAATACATACAATACTATAATATACAGTTATATACAATAGTATACAATTACATACAATAATATACAATAATATACTCAAATATACTATGGACCCAAGAAGTGGAAAGGCAATCATCGATCTATTATGTCGCAACAAGGGTACACCTGAGCCTTCTCACCCTGAAGCATCCCAAGCCAAGACCATCCATCCTCTGTAAAGTTGGCATACTGTAGGGGTTTCTCAATAGTTGCTATTAAGACTTGTATGCTGTTATCTATTCCAAGTTGTGCCAACATGAGTTTGGTTGTATCACCCTAGAACGACACCGACTTTCAGTAGTCCGCGATGTTGCTAATATCATTTGAGGTCTGCTTGGGGTAGTGCTTAGTACAATCTGCTCGAAAACAGATAGATATGGTAGTTTCTCTAAATAGGGGGACCCCACGTCAGACCCTACTATACTATAGAGTCCTTAGTCTACGGACCCCCAAATGGCACCCCTAATTGCAAACCCTAAATCCTAAACCTTACATAAGTATATATATATATATCCCTACTGTACATACCCGAATATAATCCCTTTACACCCCTTAAAAAGTGCCCCTAATTTTGGGGAAGCTCTATGCCATATGTATCCCTGTAAAATCCCATAGAGTCCCCTTATCCCCTTTAAAGGTACCCCTAATTGAGGAAATCCCCATATCTTGGGGCCCCGAGGATGCCACCCCTTGGACTGCTCTCATCTCTTACTTGTTTTCTCAAAACTGTTCTGGCCCCAGGCATGTGAAGTAGGTCTTTTATTAGAGTTTGTAGGTGATATGGGATTTAAGCGTTAGGGAACCGTTCAGGTCCCCAGCTCCAACATCAGCCCAGGGTCATGCCCTAACACCAGAAACAGCAACAAGGGAGGCCACACGCATCTGGACCCTTAACCCTAAACTAGGGTTGACGTGAAGTAAAATTTCTTCCTATGGCTTCACGAGGAATATGTAGGGATTTCAAGTACTGTAACTTAAAAACTAATCTAAATCCACCTCTGTAAGCCAAAACCCTAGTGCAGCAGGAGGGTCTGGAGGCTCTTAGTGGTTCGATCAGACTTCAGGGCCAAGCATGGGTCAGGCTCCGGACATTTCTCCCAAAACTTAGGGGAACTTCCGAAATCTCTCAGATACCCCTAGCACTGGCCTTTAACTACCCAAAAATTAAACACATGCCAGGTGGTAAAAAGAGCCTTTCATAATCACAGCAAAGGAAAGTTTACCGTGGGCATTGGGGAGATCTACGCTGCACGCCTCCAACTCCGAAGCCCTACCCAGACCCCTGGGAGGATCTAAAAATTAGATCCCCTATATAGACTCATTATAACCCCTATATAATCCTTATATAATAACCCATAACCCATATGGTTCTAGGGGATCTAATTTTTAGATCCCTTTGGGGGTCTGGGTAGCCAATTACTCCCCTGTGAGGCTTCCGCGTCCGCGGTGTCGATGCCATGAAAAGTCGCACGGATCCTGATGCTTAAGCAGTACTAGTAATAACACATGACAATACTAGTAGCATTAACGGAAACTTAAAAACTTAAAGCTTACTAACCATAAGAAGAATAGTGATACTAACCGCATTGACTGTAATAAGAATAATAATCGTGATCACGTGAGGTTGAATGTCTTCTAGGCCAGGGCCCTGGAGGGGCCTGCCGCTTCAGGCTCCATTGCTTACGCCAATATGAAATTATGCCCGCAAGTTTTGTTGCAGCAGTCACTTCGCATAGCTTAAGCCCAGGACGCCGCATCTTACGATTGCCATCTTATCCGTATACATTCAGCGGTTTCATGACGGCATCATTATCATCATCATACAGGTTGCTGGCACTTGGACACACATCGGCTGATGCAAGCTGTCCTTGCTAGCCACTGCCCAGTCTCCTGCCACATCCCAGGCGTTGGGGCTTGCGGTTTCTCTGAGGTTGGGAATCAGGCTCAGAAACGAATCCTGCCCACAAGCAACATGGAACCCCATAGCCCCTCTTTTGAAGGATAATGTAATCGTATACTGGGGACCCTTTTTCAGGTGCCAGGCTAGTTTGGGGGAGGGTGTGCACAAAGCTTATGAAGTTTGGCTGCGAATTACCTAGGATGTACGGCTTGTGGTCTGGGCTGCTTTGTAGCACCTGGGGCCTCTGTTTCATGTTTCCCCATATAATTACCGAATGCTCCACAGATGGCTTCCCACTTTAAGTGTCGGGGTCGAGGTCCCAGGAGGTCGTGTTCGCGAAAAGTTCGTAAAAGCGTACGCAAAGCGTCCGCGGGTGTCGCGGCAGCGTGTCTGGAGGGCCCCCCAAAGGTCGCCGTCCTCGTAACTGGTGTCGCTTGTGGACGCTCGTGACTTGGATGGCCCTCAGGTCACCATCCTCGTAGCTGTCGTTGCTGTTTGACCTTCGTGTCCGGAGTGGAAAGTGGATTGGAGAGTGGAAGGTGGAATGGAGAGCGGGGTGGAAAGTGGAATGCAGAGCGGAGTGAACAGTGGAATGGAGAGTGGAGTGGAGTGGAGTGGAATGTTGAGTGGAATGTGGAGTGGAGAGTGCAGTGGGGAGCGGACTTGACAGTTGGGTAGAATGTGGAAAGTGCAGGGTGGCGAGGAGAGTGATGTCGCAGGAGTGGAAGTTGGATGGAGAGCAGAGTGGAGAGTGGGAACACATGTGGAAAATGGAGAGTGGAGTGCTGAGTGGAGAGTGGACTGGAGTGTGGAGTGGCACGGAGAATGCGCAGTAGAGTTGAGACTGGAATGGAGTGTGCAGAATGGAGACTGGAGTTAGGTGGGATGGCGTGGAGTGGAGTAGAGACTGCTGATTACAAAGTGGAGAGTGGAGAATGCAGTGGACAGCGGGGTTGAGATTGGATTGGAACGTGGAGAGTGGAGTGGAGCATGGAGAGCTGTAGAGCGGAACGTGGTGAAGTGAAGTGTGTCGAATGGGGAGTGGAGTGTGGAGAGCAGCGTGTGGAGGGGGAGGAGGAAAGTGGAGTGGAACGCGCGGTCAACAGTGGAGTGGCGAGTGGAGTCGAGAGTGGAGTGCGGACAGTGGAGAGTGCAGTGAGCTGTGGAGAGTGGGATGTGCAGAGCGGAGAGTGGGGACCGGAGTGCGGAAAGTGGAGTGTGGAGACGACAGATGGGAGTATCTTCGTCGTGCGTTCTGCGTGTCGTGTCGTGTGTGGTGGGTTTCATCTACGCGCATTGTGCGTGGCAAGCCCGCATTCGGCCTTGTGGACTCCTATCATGTTTCCAGTTCCCTACACCCGGAATCGTGGAGTCCAGGAACCTGAGTCAGAATCCAGGCAGGATGTGCGATTCTTGATTTGGTTTAAAAGCTTCTTTTCGGCAGCATGGCATAACAACAAGGAATTGCTTGCCCGGCAGAGACAAAAACACAGAAACGCAAGGAACGTTAAGAAACACGCCTACTTCATGATAATCTTCAAACACTATAGTCAAGTAAGAACCACGCGCACAATCACTACAGTTTCTTCGGCATACTTCATCCCCGTAAGCTCCCGCAGCATCTAGATGACCTAGAAGAAGCGGGACTCTGTCAGATGGTAGTTGTTCAAAATGCCTGTCCACAAGCTGGTCATAAGTTAGGCTCCCAAACACCAAACCCTGAACCCCAAACCCTACTGTAAACCCTAAAACCCAAGAACCCCAAACCCCCAAAACCACCAGATCTCCGAGAGAACAAAAAAAGCCCTCAGCCTGCAGGCTCTGCGTCTCCATCTTGTGGCACTGCGACTTGGCCTGGCTCCGCTTTGCCATAGAGCGGTTTAGGGGTTTGGGGGGTTTAGGCTTTTAGGGCTTAGGGGTTTTGGGGATTTGAGGATCTAGGGCGTATAGGGTTTGGGGCTAGGGTCAAAGGTTTAGGGCTTCAGACGTCATAAAAATAAGATGAATCAATATACCAACATTTAAGGTGAGGTCGTTATAGTTTGCCCAGATACTCAATATAGATCCCCCAAATAGACCCATAACATGTCATGTACAATCTCTGTATACTTCCCTACATAACTCCCTAGATAATTCACTATGTGCGAGATGAGCCGTACATAAGTCCCTATATAACCTTTGGGATCTAATTGCTGATTGCCATGAAAGTCTCGGTAGGGAATCTTGGAGGGACGCTTCCTTGGGGGACCTGTTAGTTGATAGAGGGTTTTCGGGGACTAGCTGGGTACATCAGGCATACAGGGACCATATCTAGATATATATATATATACACATACACACGTATGTGTGTGTCTGAAAATCAGTACATAAAATAGTGACATGAAGGGTTAGGAACTATGTGCCAGCTGTTTTGGAGGGAAATGGAAAAGTAGATGCACATCACTTCGGGTGAAGAGTTCAGGACTCTGTTGCAGGTGAAAACAACCTCTACGTTACGCCGGAATGCTTGGAGGCTGAAAACATACTTTCTATCTCACGCGAAGGTGTATGTAGCGCACAGGTACCGTAATTATGGCTGATAGCATGGGTCATGGTATCATGGTACCATTAGTACCATCGCCCCCTTGATAATTACATGTGGTTTTCCGTATCCCTCTCCGCACACCAGTGGATCCTTGTAAAACACGGTTTACGCAAAAAAGTCGGCACGGTCTTATCAACAAGTTCCTTACATCTTTGGGATTATGGTGCTCTAATATAGTGAGGCCATGCAAGACATCTCTGAAGTCAGCAGTTTCCCGTCTGGACTTTCTCAGAACCATCGCTTTACAATCCCCAAGAAGGACCCCCGCAATCTATCAACACGTCTCAGCAGGGTCTCCAGGACCTATCCCCATTATGAGAAGCCACCAGTTCCTCCCATGATAGGGGTACATAGGGACTAAGGGTTTAGGTTTACGGTCAAGGGTAGACGTGAGCTTCCAGGTACGCCACAAGATTTTCCTTACTGGTGGCTAGTAGGGAATGGAGGAATGGATCCGTATAGTAGTCGTCCTATCTACTCCCCAAAAGTACACTAGTTTTGATGTCTTTACCATTTCCCAAACCCAAACACCGCGAATCACATGATTCGTGTTCTTTTCCGTTCCTCAACCCTATATAGTAATTTCAGTTTTGCTCCCCATTCACTCATTCCATTCCCTATCAACAAACAGCATTTCTCTGGGACTGCTGCAGTGGCGAAGGCCAAGGCAATTACCTTCCAGTAGCCGGACCTAAGAAGTCATCTGGAGCTTTCCGGTTCCCCATTCCCAGACTCGCACAGGAACCTGAAAATCAGATTCCCCGAGGTCACATAGGCAATTATAGAGGGGTTGCCGGGTCTGTAAATGGCGTCCAGTTTCAACTCCGTTCATGGGCCTGGGATGGCACTATGGTTGTATGTTCCCTGTGAGGGTTTAGCATCACAACATCCCACAGATATGCTCGACAACGACCTAGGTGGCTTAAGATACCACAGGGACATGGGCTTAGGGCATGTGTCGTCAGATTGAAGATGAAGGGCGTAGGTTACTCGAAGAAAAGAACACACAACCCTTTTCCGGAGGCGTATGAGGGATTGAGTAGGAGGGTCAGGACTTGGGTCTTAGGGTTCCTCACAGCAGGAGCAGCCCCAAACAACACTCGGGATTTACAGGGATCCTGTCAGGATCTGCATCAAGAAAGTTCCAGTGCGTCAAGGAACTTCTTTTTTGAAGTTTCTGGCCGCTCGGCTTGTAGCCCAGACTACATGCGCCCCACACATTTTTCTGGCAAGGGAAATATTTCACTTCATATTTGGGGAAGCTAGTGCTGTAGAGTGAGCTTGATCCTAGGGAATGCCTCTGTTAAAGCTTTTGCGAGAGGAATTTGATGGACGCTCAGAGAGTTTGTACGTCGCTGAAATACGAACTCATCTTCAACCCCAAAAATCCCCAAGAGTGCATAACCTGGAACCGGAAAAGTCGTCCCGAGGGAATTCGTTTTTCTTGGGAAGCCCCTCCCTTCCGCGGTCTGACTCAAGAACACTTCTCAAAATGAATCTCCTGCGGGAGTATCACATAGATGAGGCATTTCTATCTGCAGTAATCACCCCAATCTATCAAGGTTCGGTTCTTCTCAGGCGAAGAAGATTGATGAATGAGAGCAACTGAGAGCCCTGGCGCTGCGCAAGCGTGCACCGCATCCCAGAAAGTGGTGATCTTGGCACTTGCTTTCTCTCAGATACACAACGAAGGGGCTTCGGTGTAGCAATGACTTGCTTAACGTACATGTCTGGACGATGGCGCCAGATGGGAACAGTCAGGAGCGGTGTCAAATGCGAACCCCCCCCTGGTGGAGACACACTTCTTGTACAAAAACTAGAGATATCTTCTTGAGGAGTGTCGATAAGAGGCATCTCACGGTTATGTGAGAGGTAAAATGAAAGAAAGCTGCATTAGATTAGACCTCACCCCGATGTCAACAACAGTTCTGGCAAGAAGAGGGCTTCAGCTTATGGATGCTTGGGCGCAGCTGTGTGGTTTGAAAGATGGATAGGTATATGGCTGCTCTAAACCCACAATACTCACAACCCCATTTATAGCTAAGTATAAGTGTGAATCTCCTCTACGCTCCTGTAGCATCCACCACGTTGTTTCGACAGCCGCTTTATAACTTCAATACATGTACGCATAACGGCTCGGGACATCCTGAAGCACCAAGGGCATGCTGTCTGTTAATAGGGAATGGATCCCTGTTGCGGCTCTTCTATACCATGCCAATGAAGTAGTAGTTTACGTTGTGTTTTCAAGCCCCTAATCCTTGAATGGCAGTTTGCATGTTCCTTTCCATTCCCGACGCCCTAAACCTAAATCGTACTTTCCAAGTTCTTTTCCTTTCCAATATTCCTTCCTAGCAACCAGCAAACAAGCAAGCCCCCAAGCATACACAGTCTGACTCGCTGGCTGGGGCTTAGGGTTTAGGAGCAGTTTCCATTTCATGCCCCATTTTCTTCTCGACTTGATTCTCCATCATTGGGGGATAGTATCCCCCCAACCCCATAAAACGCCCTATGTACCACTAATCTGTAAGTGCCACTGCACTTGTGCACTTGGTTCTCCATTATTATTGTCTGCCCCTATCTTCCAAAACCCTGTTACATCCCTACATAAACTCTATACAAACTCTGTAAAGCCCTCCAAAATCAACCCCAAACCCCCATATGAACTTGAAACCCTATAAGGTAGTCTCACAAAACGGGCGGACTTCAATATAGACCCCCAAATACTATGATCCTCCTTGTGGGGACCCGCAAAAAACTTCCCCTTTTTTTGGAAACCCTAAACCCTATATGTCCCTCTATGCCCTATACAACCCCTATATCTTCCTTTAAAGGTACCCCTACTTTTGGGAAACCTCCAAAGATTCCTAGTACCAAACACGAAACCCTAAATGATAGTTTCCGTTTTCTTTTCCATTATACCTTTCAAACCCCTATGTAGACCCTCAAAGGTAGGAAACCTAACCCTGAACCCTAAACCCTATATGTGGTATATATCCCTATAGTCCCCTATATGTCCCTATATAACTTCTATAAACCCCTAACAACTTGTAGGGCAAGCCCCCAGGTCCGAGTGTTGGACAGAGCCACGGCAGCGGTGGCTGGCACACACCATCCTCTGTGCCTAAGTACAATAATAAATCATGTTATATTCCAGTACGAGTATGTGATATCGTGTTAGGCTACATCACATACATGTGCATGTTTGTTATAATGTTCTAAGAGAAGGTGTAAGGCCAAAGGGTTGAGGATGAAAGGCTTTGAGCTTAGACATTCACTCCCACACTTTGTTCTTATGATCATGCTTGGGGATTGCGCAAGTTTGAAGAAGGTAAGATCTGGTTGCGCACGCCGAACCTCCTAGGATCTGGAACCCTGAAGAAACTCCAAGCAAAGATCCCCCCCCCTCCCGTGCCACGTTGCTAGCCAATGCAGATTGTGAAGTCTACAGCCAGTCATTCCTTCTGTTTGTGTGCACCTCAAATGTGCAAAGGAATGCCCCTCTTTCTCGTGAAGAAGGGAATGAGTTTGGAGGGCTCAGGTGGGGCTAATCCCATGTGAGGTGGATTGAAGTTTTGGTCTGTCGGTTCTTGCAACTCTAAACCCTCAGCCCTAAACCCTTATCCTAGGTTTCCTTTTGCATGGTTGCATCTAGCCTGCATGGCCTCTGCCGGGAATGACTTGAACACACCGCTGCCCTTGCTCACTCTGCGAGGCATCGTATCACACCACCAGGCCATGAGTCCCGAATGGCCACAACAGAAAGCATGAGTTCAGTAGTTTCAAGTAGTCTCTTGGCAGCGCTATTCAAATATTGCACATAGACATAAACATCGGAAGCATCACCGGTGACCGCAAGCTGCAAACTGAACTTACTTGGATACCCACCCCCTGGAACCACACCCGCGTCATTAAACAACAATTTTCAGCAATGGTCCGCTTGTAGGTGCTTTATGTCGTTAAGTTGCATAATGGCTTAGTGCAAACCAGCTGTTAGGCTGCGCACCTTGACAGGGAGGTCGTGCTTGCTTGATGTATAAGTCGCCACAATCCTTGGCCCTGAGTCCTTCAACCCCACGCGCCTTCAATGGCCAAATTCACAGTCCCCCTTGCACCTCCTGTGTGTGTGTGTGTGTGTGTGTGTGTGTAAGGACCCTCAGAGGTACGACTGCTTGAGGGAATCTGTTGTTGACCCCTGCGCAGCTCAAGACTGCTTCTTTGCTGGTAAGTCCCTCATGTGTAGTCTTCCAAAAGTGCTCCACATGGATTTGCTGCTTTGAGAACATCACCCCTTTGCAAGTGGAACTGCAGGGCCCCGGCAATGGGTCGGACTGTTAAAGTTCCGTCTGTGGTTTGGGCCTCAGAGGTAACAGACTCAAGCTGAGGAGTAATTCTGCTTTGAGATTTTGAGATGGGTACGTAGGGATCACAAGACAAGAGTCTATAAGGATCTGTGAGATTTAAAAATACTTAGGGGGCTATCTCCAACAAATTGCAGAAAGGCCGAAGTGCCACTCATGATCGGTTGCAACTCATGAACGAAACAAAGCAGGGCACTAGAGCAAAATGCGCTGGTAGATTCGAGGCGAAGGAGCCTTCCGTTCCTGAGGATCTAAGGGGTGAACTATGGGGCCCTAGTACGGGCTTTGTATGGAACCCCTATCAAGCTACAGGACCCAGGAAACAATCAAGGGCGTTGACGCCTCAGAAGACTTTCAAGCCCGTTGGGCTTAGGCCTAGGCAGTTCATGGACATGGGCACTGCGCGCAAGAACCGGACAGAACCATATGGTTCCTTGTTCTGTTACTCAGACTTGGAGACTGAATCCCAAGAAACATGCTAGCCCAGTATAAACCTCCCATATAACCAAACTACGGTAGCTGTGTACTACTTCCTGGTTTGAAGTGGCCCGCTTCGAAGGGGCTTGGGAGCCCGGCAAGTGCATCTTCGATGCGAAAGCCCACAGCGTCCTCTCCTGCAGAGCGCAGGTCACCGGGTGGTAGCTCTACAGTTTATGAGGTTTAGGGGTATACATCACCGCTACAAAGGTTTCGACTTACGGGGCCATTTAAC
>CAJNIZ010001891.1:45598-71344 GCA_905231905.1 Symbiodinium pilosum | reverse complement strand
GAAACCAGTGTAGGAGTCTAGGGGGCTAGAGGGGGGACAAGTTGGAGTTGACGAGGACCGTCTCAGGGCAATTAAGTCCGTGAGTCGAACTTTTGTAGCACCGCAGTATATTGGGGTAATATTGGGATAATGGAAAAGGAAATGAAAACTACTATACACAAGGTTTAGGGTTTGGGGTTTTAGGGTTTAGGGTGTAGGGTACCCTCTCCCAAAACAGACCTGCAAGCGAATGGAGGGCTTTACAGAGCTGGAGCGGAGGAATGTAACAAATGCGAAGGGCTTCATGTCCCCGACTAGACACAATGCCCTAAAACTCCAACCCCATTGCCAGACAAAACCCTCCAGCTCATTGCCACCTCCAAGCCTCCTAACCGATAATAATAATCCCGAACATCATCGAACATTTAGGGTTTCGGGTTTAGGGTTTTGGGTTTAGGGTCACTAAACTCTACATTTCCAACGAGCGTACCTCCAAAGCAGTTCTTGTGGATTTCCGCCTTGTAGAGCCGAGAGAAGGGAACCTCTGATGCTTGTGGAGTTGTCCAGGTTGTGCATGCATCAGAGCGGTTCCCGTCTACTTGGAAGTCACAGCGTACTTTGAGATCGGGAACTGTGGCTATAATCTCACTGACACTACGTCGTAGGGCCTCGAGAGCTGGGCTTCTAACTGCCAATGAAGCCGAATATCCCTCCCCACAGCTACACATGTGATCCACCTCGAGATCATGGTTCACGTCAGTTTTGCCTTGGAAAAGCCGTCTCTGTGGGTCTTGCAACAATCTGCTTTTTGCCTCAAACGCCTGCGGACATACGAGTGTTGGCAGGCTCTGTTGAGATCCTGCATATTAGTACCTAATCTGGCAAACTCAAATTTCAAGATGCCTTTGGTTCGAAACTTACACATTTTCCACGCGAATTACGTACTTGAAGCAAACTGTAAGTACTAGAAATCTGCGTCAGAAACTAGATTTCGTTCCATATGGCTGTCTTATGGCAAATGCAAAACCTCGCCACTTTGAAAGGGCCGTCGCCCCTTTACAAAGGTGCGCCCGCCTCCCGAAACCTGAAAATCCAAATTCTCAGTCGTACCAATGACTCAAAGTGCCTAAAACCTGACACTGCAAGTAATCGGGGCTACAAGTGTAGTCCTCCTTAAGTAGATGGAATATGGAATTGCCCAGTATTAGAACAAGATCCCCATATACGCCATATTCTATCTACTCAAGGGGGACTATATATTATCCTTCCATAGCCCTAATATACTATAGTAGTTTCCATGTTCTTTTCCATTATCCCCTATACTACCCTAAACCCTAAACTCTGTACTATATAGCCCCTACAATGGGGACCATATTCTATCTACTCAAGGGGGACTACATATTACCCTTACATAACCCTAATATACGGGGACTATAACCCCTCAACTCTCAACACTTGACAAGGCTGCGGCCCCTTGCGCGTCACTGCAGCACTCGCAGCGGGGGTCCTGAAACCTTAGCAGCCCACGAGTAGGGTGGAAGAGATTAGGATAAGGGTTATATGGGGGTTATATAGGGTTAATGGAAAAGAAAATGTACACTGCAATAATGGGTTATAGTGTTTAGGGTTAAGGAAGATAATGACATCTGCAGGCTAGTCTGCCTCAAGTTTCCTTCTGAAACGCCTATAGTCCTAATGGTATCTTCACTGTTGGTCCTCAAGCCCCACGAGCATCTAAGCCTGATTTTCTGCTGCTAGTCAGCCGCCTAATACCAAATCGGAAAGTGGGGTGACTTCAACCTTTTGGGCAGTCAAGACCCAGGATTCATTAAGACCACCCCTCATGCTGAAAGTCTTCTCAGCCCTGGGAATGGTGATTATTTGGGCGGGGTGTCATAATCCCTCCCACTAGTATCGAATCCCCCCGCCCCACACCCCCTAACGTTGAATCGTCCCAAAATATTAAACGTAATGAGTAATGTGTTCCAATGTGAATATAAAGTATCTGGGGGAGGGTGCGGGCTTTAACTTTAGGGGATGGGATTAATTCATTGCTGGGGAAGCGATTATGCCACTTGAGCTCACACTCCGCGACAGGGCAACTCCTCATAACATTTCAGAACAATAGCTTCCCACATCTCAAAGATCTGACAACCCTTGCAGAGACCATTAGGGTTGGGGTGGTTTAGGGTCTAGGGTTTGATCGAATGGTTGTGATTATAGAGGTAAGGGTGACTGTAGGGAGACCTAGACTCGAAGCTCTGACTTCCCAAACACCACAACCTTCAAACTCCTGAATCCAACAGCCCCCACACCTTCCTCTGGCCCTGTTGCATTTAGATTTGAATCCCCTGCAACAACTGAGGAGATACCCGTCAGTAGCAGCAGCAGGAATTGTCTGTCCAAGTGGCCGAATTTATCAGGGCCTCCACGCTTCTCGGGAACATTACATGACCGACAGCTGTTGCATGATATTTTGGTACCCATGGGCCAGCAAGCAAGAGGTAATGGTCTGCGGTGATCCTCGCACCGACAACGCTTCTGCAGCAATTAAGCCAGGCGATTCGACAACATGCTTTTCCAGGGCATGATGAACGAAAGTTATGTCTTAAAGTTGCTATCTCAAGAAAGAAAGGTATTGAGACGTGTATAATAAGAACCAACGAAGTCAATCTTCATGGAGCGGCAACTACTGTACTGCAAAGCGTTCTAACATTTGCCCAAAGAAGAGAATGCGCAAGGGATCCACCTCTAAACTAGGGGATCCATCTCTAAACTGTTTCGGGGGGGCATGCTTCCCTGAATCCCAAATCCCTTGCTCCTTAGGAAGTCTAAACCCTAAATCTCTGACCATCTAGACATCACCAAGGAGTAAACCCTTAAATCTTTAGCTTTACCTACGAGAAGCTGAGGTCGCTGCCAACGGTCGTCTAGAGGAGCTGCATCTGCGAGCTGCCGACCTTCCGATGATGACTGGCTCTACGGGCGTATGATTTGGGCCAATCCCCCACATAGTAAGGGGGTACCACAAGGCACTATTGATTGTAGGTACATTGAGGCCCTATTAACTCCATATTGAAGGGCTTCTGCTGTGGGGGGGCATTGACCAGTTGTATGATACGAATCCTGTCCCGCTCAATATTCATCATGGGCTGCGCAAGGGGGATACATACAGTTGTAAGCGGTTCTACAGGGACGACACCGGGATTAGCTGGAACGTGGTACTTTGGCGTTTGTCCTCGCATTGCGCTCGAAGGGGTGCATCAAGCTCGGTGGTTAATGTTCAGATGGACTTTGGCCCCAAGGAGCCGCCAGGGAGTTTCCAGAAATCGGAGACCACCAAAAAGGTACTCAGAGTTGTCGGAAACCCGCAGCCGGCAAAGGCTTCATTAAGATCCAAAAGATGGATGAGCTGGGGTATACGGAAGGGAACAAGAAATCAAAATTACCCAGGGTGGGAGGCAGTTCATGATGCGCGGTCTTCGAGCATGGAGGTTTGCAGCCAAAAAGCGCCTGGGTGGGGTGATATGATATGCGTGCATTCTCGTTGAAAACTGCAAAAACTTCAATCGAGCGCAAAGGACCAGGAATCAAGTTATGCGAGGTGGTCAAAGTACGGCGGTACATCTTGCATTTGCTTTAAAATCGTCAGAGCTCCTATGAAGGTGATCACGCGATTACCACCAGAATTACGGCTGCCTAGAACCGAGGGCGGCTGCTTGTGGACAGGCGATTGAATGGCCTTTGCTGTAAATAACAATTGTTGTGTCCCCAGGGCTGGGTTAGATTGCAGACGAGTCTTCACTTTATTAAATCACGGTCTGGCAATGTCTAGCAGTGTGTCTGCCATTCCATTGCCTCACAGTAGACCTTGGGCCCCATGCTTATACAAAAGCATCTGCGTTTCGTGAAGCCATCCAGGTTCCATGCAAACACTCCAACCAACCATTTAGGTATCCATGAATTCCCCTGTCCTGAGATCCCCCAGGCGCAAACAGCAGTTCTGTGCTCTAATGACAGACACGAATCTTCTAGCGCGCCTGCAACTTCGTTGGTCGCCGGCAGCTCGTGTGCAGCAAGTGAAACCTGAAATGCGGTAGAAGTCACAGGCTGTTTTCTTCCATGCCACATGTCTAGCCTATATCGACAGTCAGAAACTTCCGATGTCCCGCAGTAGTGACTAAAGCTGTATGTTTCAGCGCTACGTAGCGGCAGCGTTGAGGCTACGGGCCCGGTTTAAAAAAAAACAATCGCCATCAAGTGCCGATTCCTGAGAATGGTTCCACTAAGGGCAGAAGGTGAGGCTTTCGACATCCTTGCGCCATAGTCGCTGCGTGCCAAAGGTCAGGCCACACACACGCTTAGGAAGACTGCAGAGCACATCATGCAAAACGGTGATTAGGAACAATGTGGGTCATCGGCTTCAAAATCCACAGCAGGTCTTTCTGCACTTGGTTTTTTGCTTTCTTTCTTGAGCGTACATTGACAGTCGCCCGTGCAAACTTTTGTTTCTGTTAGTGGAAGCATAAGAAGAGCATGAGGTGTCGCTGCGCGGTCTTCAAGAACCACGGTAGAACTTCCCAAACGGTCCATGTAGGATATATATATGTATAACATATACTTAGGACTCAGGACTGAAACGGTTTGGCGCTTGGCCCAATTGGGCTCGTTAAAATGGGGTGTCGCTTTTTACGTGGCGATTGTCTGACAGGGTTTGAGGGCGTCGCTGACCGGCCCAGGCAGGCTACAGACAACACGAGCTCAGACGGCTGCTCATATGCACATTGCTGAATCTTACGAAGACATGCAAAACGCAGGGCCGGTGACTGGTTGGGTGCAAATGAGAAGTCAAGGACTTGAGACCTATCGCGGCATACCAATGGTCCAGGCACTAGGCCTTCGCTTGATAGCGAGATTTGCATGAGGACGTGACGGCACCTAATATCCACGCGAGGCAGGAAAGCAGTGTCTGGCATGGGTGGGCAGCAGTTGGAGGCCCCAACCCTACCCACGCAAGATGCAGGCATGTCTTGGGCTCAGGCCAACTGACAAGCAAGCAGGAAGGCCTCAGCGCAGAACAAGATTGAGCTGATAAGTCTTAAGCCCTTCACCATCTTTCCAGGCCGCTGATTCCCGACTAACTATCCAACTGCTCCTATAGACTTAAGCTATCATGCCTACGTTCCGGGTTCCGAGTGGCTGACATTCGATTCAGAGCCCTAGGCAAGTTCCGTAACCTTTTCGCACAGAAGTCACACGTTATTCATTAGCAACTGCCCGCAATTGTCCAAATCAACGCACGGGCAGAGAAAACATAATATTTCAATGTGGTGTGTCATACGAGGACCATTCGGTCAAACATGGTCATAAGTATGAGAACCCACCTTACCAGACATGAACGTCAGCGCTTGCTGAAGTCTGCTTCCATAGATCTGGGCCGGGTTCGAGGCTGATTTCGGCATAGCTATGGAACTTATGAAAACCTCGCAGGATTTCGATAGTCCGCCAGCTTGAGGAAACCACTAGAACTGGAGCTGAAGCTCCTGGCCACAGGAAAGGGAAGAATTGGGGTAAAGCCTTCAGTTCGGCATCCCAAGTCCTCAGCTCTCTGTGATCCATACCAGCTCAACGTGCCGCCTGCAGAGCCCGTGTTAGAAGAAGTCCTCCAGAAAGTGCACCGAATCAGAACCCCATCAAGAACCCTAGGACATTATTCGGTGGTTCATGACTAAATTTCAGAAAGGTTGTGCTTGCCCTGGTTTGAGCTCCGGTTGCCTTCCTGATGACCCAATTATAGCTACGCGTAAGTTGTACATCTCCCACATCTCCATATACTCCGTATGACCCCGCTGTCAACTACCCTTCATCCTACAATTACAAGAACCCATCTGAGCTATAGTGTAACCACCTAGAATGCACCTTAATAAGCCCTATAATGCTATAATGGTATCCTGTAAGATCCCCTAGACCACCACAAGCCTTTGGATCTTAGAGACTACCGGTAACCCCAATTAACAGCAGTTGTATGGGTTCTACCTAGTTTAAAAGGCGGAGTTACTACCAACCTGTAAATAAGTGTGGCTTCAAGTAGCATTGTTTAGGGTGGAACGTTTCGTTCAGGGTTTACTAACCCTAAGGGTCCAAGCACCCAATAATCATATACTTACCCAAAACCTGTACTAGAATTACTATTACCCGAAGCCCACGTACCTAATTATTGGGTACATGGACCCTCTGGGTAACGCGACAAAGAATTCCAGGGCCAGCTCGTTAGAAGGGCTTTCTGTGTGCGAGGCCTAAACAGACGCAAAGTGCCTACTTTAGACACGTGGGGCGCGCTCTCTTTTGCACGGCGCTTGCTGAATGCAACTCTGCAGGCCTTGTTGTGGCCGCGGAAGGTTTCGAGAAGGGATTTCAGAATGGCCGGCTTTCGACTTTGGGCGTAGTTCCCAATAATTGAGAATCGAAAATGAAATGGAAACAGGGAGTTTAAAGGGATATGCAGAGCTCGGGGTTTACGGTTTTATTTGTTGGTTATTAGTAGGGGAGAAAGGAACCGGCAAGAACATTGTAACTGTTCCAGTGATGCCTAATACAGGAACCGCTATAAGGATCCATTCCTCTTTTCTCTGCTGATAAAAAATGAGCAGAGGGCCAGAGCGTCCCTCGCGGCCCCCATGCAAACCAATTAAGCACCAAAACTGCTTCCAATGTATGACAAACAATCTCATGAACCTACTATTCTTGTGTAGCTCTTGTATCACTACATTATAACTAGGATCCCTGGTAACCTAAGATTAACAAGTGCCCCCTCCTTAGCACAATCTGATTCTACACGGAACCTAGGGCACCGAAAAAGAAAGGGGGCTTACCTGGAACCTCCAGAATGCACCCACCCAATCCTGCGAATGACGGGGACGGCTGGCCGGTGTGAAATCCCTTCCGATGGCCAGCTCAAGCTTTGGAGCACTAAGGGCCAGCATTAGCCAGCATGAATTCCTAGGTGCTGGTTGCTAACAAGGACCGAGATATACTAGAGTATACTATAGTATACTATAATCTACTGTAATCTACTATTATAATCTACTAGAATATGCTATAATATGAGACTGTAGAAGAACCATTTCCTGGGGGAGCACAAAAGGGTTCCATTCCTCAGTTCCTTGCTAGCAACCAGTGAGGTTAGGGGGTTGGTCTATGTTGGCCTGATGGGAATGTGTCCGATGTTAAAGGGCTTGGTTCAGGGTGTAAGGCATGAGTATAGAATTTTGTGCAAGCAACTGTCATCACAAGGACTACTGTTCCTTTGGTGCATCGGCACTGCCCTGCGTTCGACAGTTTCATGAGGAGATAGAGAGCGGTTGTCATAGCTGCCTTGCTGGTAGGTTTGAAGTAGACATGCACGGGGCACTGCCTCAAGGTGGGGAGACGCAACATCTGCAATCGTGATAATGTTACTACTGTAGCAAGGAAACCGTGGACCCCAACCCCAGGCCTGAAACCCTAAAGCTTCCTAAAAGCTTGCGTCATGTGCGCTGCTGGAAAATCTCGAGATTGCCTGGCAGGTAGGGCACAAGGTTCATGTCGGACCTGGGGACATGCACACCTTGCCTTGAAATCTACTCGCGCCCTGGGTTTCCTTGTGTCCGCCTCACTTCGAATGTCTTGATGTCTGGGGAGCTCTATTGGAGCCAAGACTTCCCTGGACGCGCTGCTGCAGGCACCCCCCTCCCTAGCTAATATTGACCTTCGTAGTGCTGATAAGCAGGTCGTCTACGCCATCATAGCTTTTGCATGTCATACAGGAATAACCGCCTTTTCTGACCGCCCGCCGATGATGTGCATGCTGATTACTTACGCTTCTGTTGCTAGCCTCCTGCTGGTTCCGGATTGCCTTCTGCCGTTGCTCTCATTGCATTCTGTGGTTAATCTGGAGTTTCCATTGAGATGGGCTCCCAGAAAGGTCCCTATTCTCTGGAGACCCTCCGTTGAAACAACTACACAAGACAAGTTCTCATGAAGTGTTCCATCTTCTTGTCAAGTTGCATCTCCATGGTTGGGGAATAACATCCTAGTTAGCGTCATATCATTTTCCATGTGATTGTTCATTCGATTCTCCATTCCTATACATACCCTTAAGTACTCCTGTATCTGCTAACGCTGATTGTCACCATATATCTCTGCATAATTAACCTCCACATTTAGCCTTGCGTGCCTTTACATAGCCTCATTTTTGCTGAAACCGATCCTCATCAAGTATCCCTAGCTAAACCCTGAATAATAAAATTCTCTAATTATACCTACACCCCTTAACACCCCCCGTGCTCAAACCGATCCTCACCAGTGGGTGTTCAACCGGCCTCAGGCTGCGAAGCCCTGTCCCTGTGCCGCCTGGAGCTCCTCATGACTTGGGCTTTGAAGCGATTACTTTGGTTGAACCTAGTTATATAATGATAATGGAAAAGAAAATGGATACTCCCATATTATAATAGGGTATATATTGGAGTTATATTAAGTAATGTTTTTTTGGTGGTTAAACCTAGTAAGATGATATTCCTTATATAGAATAATATACCCCAAAGGGAGGATATAATCTTATTCTATATTGGGCACAATCGTATCCCCCAAAAGATACTACTCTCATGGGATGGGATGGGGTTGGCACATGGGGCTGTCAAAAGGTTTGGGGCTGGGGTTGGGGCAGTAGAGGATGGGATAGGGACCCTAAACCCTAAACCCTAAAGGGTTTGGACGTTTCGAAGCATGGGCGACGGCCTGTCAGGCAGACAGGTTGGGTCCCGCAGTCATTGGCTATGCCGCCCGCATGTGGAAAGCGCTTTGGATTTTTCAGGGCTGTAACAGGACTTTCTTGGGCCAAGTTCAGGCTTGGAGTGTCAGTGAGGTCCAACGAGTATCAGCACTTCAGAACACACCGGGGCTTGTCGGAATGCCTCTCCAATCTGAGTACTACCAGGACCCTCCTTGTACCCTTAATTGGGGATATATGGTCCCTAATAGTAGGTACTTAGGACCTAAAAGAGGGTAGGAGGAGGGTCTAGGTAGAGAGATCTGAAGTCCCATCTCAGCCTTTTGTGCTCCCCACCAAACAGGTCCTAATGTTCATGGACCCCCGCTAGATCCTACTAATACATATCCCCCACCTACCACCTACACAATGGCACCCGTGGAGCCTTGAGCATGCGCTGCTGCTTGAGCTCCATGTGCCTCAGCTGGTTCAGAGTTTGGCGCTTCAACTTTTCCAGTCATGAAGCGGCTGGTAACTTCAGGAGGACAGTAGAGCTGCGATGGTTCCAGTGATCAAAGTACTGTCTGCCCTCAATGTGGAAGACGAGATGTGTTCAAGCTTGGGGTGCTGCTCGACCCCTGCACCTACACGGCCCTGTTTCTACAGCAAGGTGGAGATCTGAATACGGACTGCGGGGCCATTGGTATTTGTAGAAATTTCTATTGGGCTATAAATATTTTTTCATGATGCAAAATTTATCAAGTCTTGTCGCCCGCCTTGGAAACAAGCATGGAACTGCAATTGGGGGTCAGAGAATTCTGGCTTGTGCTGTCAAAGATTGTATTTGAATCAGGTTCTTGACCTAGCTTGCATTGAAACATGCCGGGCCTGCAGTGGGAAAATGGAAATTCGTTTTAGCCTCCAGGTTCGAACAAACTTTTCAACTCAGGAGCAAATCTTTCAGCTCGTTGAGCATGGCGTCCATCTTCTCCTATCAAGAAAACCGCAGAACAATCCTCAGCCGCATCCGCCTGTAAACATGGTCCCTTTTATTTCCCACGGCCCTTTTCGAAGACTCTCTGACTTTCAGCGGCTGCTGACCTCTGAAGCAAAATTTTGAATTGGTTCCTGAACGTAGGCCCCCAGTGAAACCTCCGACGGAGAGACAGAAGACCTTACCTGGCTAATGCCTGAACACCTTCTGATGGCAAAGCACAGAACCTCAACATGTTCAGCAACGAAGCGGTGAGGACTCAGGACCGTCTGAATTGCCAATCCGCCATGTAGGGATAAACAGTTGCAATGATACCTGTAGCCAGCTGCGGCTAGGACCATTACCTGCTGCCTTGAAACGGCTACGCAACAAGCATGGCCATGACAGTAATGTTTCCCAATGTATAGCGACTTTCCTGTTGAATATAGTTTGCCGACAATTCAAAAGGAAGAGCAGGTTCCTTGTTTTCCTTGCGCTGCAGGCTTGATATTCTTCACACTTCTTGGGAATGTTTTATAGCATCCTTGATATGTTCCCAAATGGGAGAAGGTGTCTAGCATTTACAGGGGGAATATTGACTGTAGCTCATGTGCCAGGCTGTAAAACAGGATAGACCTTTGAGAGTGACCCATAGCGCTCTCCCGCACCGCAGTGTCCAGGGACGTCATTGACTTCGAGATGCTCTTCCTCAGGGTTTAGGGTTTAGGGGTTTAGGGTTTAGGGGTTTAGGGTTTAGGGGGGAGTGTGGGAATGAATATAAGGGCTATAGCATAAGAATTGGACAGGGATTCTTGTAGGGCTCCCTACCGTCACTCTCCCTTGATTAGCAGTAAGCTGGGCCGAGGCTTTAGCTCTTTGGATTCAGCGATTCCGGGTCTGGGGGATTCCGGAGGTTGGGCTTTTGGTTTAATGTCGGGGCCCCACGGGTTGACAAAAAATGATGATGGGTTTACACCGGGCTGCACAGGGATTCAAAGGAATGACCTTGCTTATTTTCTTCTGGCCGCAGTGATTGGCTCGGGCTTGGGCTGAAATTAAAGCCTTGCAGCCTGGCAACTTTAACCCGCACGGCGCTGGAACGATCATGGATAGCCATTCTTGACTGGGAATACCATATCTGATTGTCACATGGTCCCTCTCGTTTTCCCGGATTGTTCTCAGCGAAGCCCATAGGATCCGATCAGGAAGCTGGTGGGCATGCGTTTGTTGTAGGGTCTAGGGTTAAGGAGAGGGTCTGAGGCTCCTTTTGCAATCTTAATGTAATGCACATGTTGCAGCTTTTGCCAGATCATTGTGAGTTCTGCCTACAAAAAAACTCTGCAGGCCTGCTTAGAAGTTCGTAGGCTTTTGAGCCTGTAGCTCATGAAAACCCAAATCACAGCACTCATGGCTGGGTGACTGTTACTGAGCTTGAACTAAGTGACCATCACGTTCACGTTCAATTTCCACTGCCTAGGCTTATTTGCCCTGGTATCTCGATTTATATTGTTTAACAACAGCTCAGACAAGCCTTGAAGTGGGCCAGTAGAAGAATTTCAACTCATGGCATTAACTATTCTCGGTTCAGGCTTTGGGGGTTCCAATTGGGAGAGCGCCCATACTTTGCGGCGCTTCTTACAAACAAGCAGAAACCCTATGTGCAAGCCTCACCCCGAGCCTCACCCCCCATTCGAAACCCTTTAAGGCAGCTCCCTCCTGCATACTAGGTATGGAGGACTCCAGGCAGGATGCAGGTGTGGGGGAAGGGAGGCTTTAACAGTAAAGGCGTGCTGTAGATGTGGATACACTCCACAACCTCAAAGTCCAAGAGGCCAGTTGTCCTGATTCGCATCCACCTCGGTTTGAAATCGAAGGTCGGCAAGGATTCAGGACATGCGGTTCTCTAGCTGCGAAGGTTTTTTGAAGCTGCGCAAGGATAAGAGATGTAAGCTATAAGTATCCTATTCTTGCTTCCCCAAACCCAGGGAAATCAACCTGAACACGACTAGAGAGTATGCAATTCAAAAACCATCGTAGCCGGGCATGCAGCTGCCACAAATCAAAGCTCTCCCGTTCCCTTGGTTAGATTTCAGCTCTTGCGAGTGCCAGAAGAACAGTCAGCTCAGGAGTTTTTTTGAAATGAGACGAAGGTCTCCACCTTTAAATCCGAGCACCCTGGCTTTGAGACCTAAGCTCAGCGAGCGAAGAAGAGATATATTACCACTACTCAAAATGATGACACTAAAATCTAAAAGCCCTGCTTGAAGCGCCAAGTGGCGAAGCGAGAGAGATATTCTGTCTGTTCGGAGATGCGGAGGAACCGATCCTGGCACCAGCACTTTGCAATTTGTCCCACGGTCAACCTCTTCCGAGTGGATGGGTATATGCGAACTATGCCAAACATTAGGTTAGGCGCCATTAGGCGCCAGGTTGTATCTCAATTCCTTTGATCTTGGGCGCGCAAATTAAATAATCCAGATTCTAGGCAGCCGTGGAAAGGTACGGCTAGTTAGCCGCTAGTTTCTGGAACCCCCTTTGAGGCCAGTACATGTTTGAGCAGACCTTCATCACCACACAGCTGACCTGATATTGCACAAGGCTTCTTATGCGCTGGCATGCCAGCAGCTGAAAGTCGAACCCAACCGGCCCAACCGCACACACTTTCCACTTCCTAGAAGCACCACCCCCCATCTACCTACAGTTCGGTAGTAACTACCGCATATTGAGCATGCAGGGCAACTCCTTGAACAAAAGCTTGCGAGTAATTGGGGTTGCAGGCAAATGCTTGGAAGCCTGTCGAGCCCTACCGCCTTGCAACAAGTGCATGCTAAGCCAACCCCGAGCTTGAAGCTTCAAGCCTGTCCTTGCTGAAGCCCTACTTTGCCCTATGTGGTATTGGTCATGATTCAAACTTCCAACTTCCTTGGATCTGTACACCTCTGTCCTGCTTTGTAAGGATCGCAAACTTGGCAAGAACCCCTCCCCCATACGTCCCAGAGCAGCTTGGACTCAGAACAAGACTGACACGTCTGGGGGGTAATCTTAAACCCCTTAGATTTCCCAAAGCGAAATCCAGATACAACTGCTTGTAATCATGCATCAAGGGCTGAACTCCCTCATCATGCCAGCCTGCGGCCGCACACCCATGTCCGAGCCCTCCAGGAACTTTGAGCGGCCGATGGGAATCCACTTGGCCTGCGGGGTCGTTAAATGGTTCCCACTGGGGGATATATCAGGGTTATATAATACCCTCATATATCCCTCAGCAGGAGCCATTTAACGACTCCGCTAATATTATGCTGGGGATATGGGGATAATGGAAAATAAAATGGAAACTACTATATTATAGGGGTTATATAGGGGCTTGATGGTCTACTTTGAGGTCCGACGCCCCTAAACCCTAAACCCAGTTACCCTAAACCCTAACCCTAAACCCAGTTACCAACCCGGAAGGCTGAGGCTTTCTGTTGGTTGGGCATCTTGGCTCTGGCCTTGGAATTCTATGACTCACATTTTATCTTGGCGAATGCCCCCACCCGGATTTTCAACCCTGGGGCTGCAAATAGCCCGATGTAGGTTTATAGACATTGGGCCCCAATGTAGGTATTATTGATAGACATGGAGCCATAGGGCAAAAAAAGGTACAACTAGAACGGCCAAAAAGAGGGATTAGAATGTCCCAGCTTCGTCTAGCAAAAGCTAGATGATGCAGCGATTGCACTCCATGGAAAACAAGACGCAGATGACAAAACAACTATCAGTGCTGGTCACCACATAAATTGCCCGAGCTAGCCCCCAAATCATTCCTTTCTCGTCGTCATCTTATCCACTTATTCTATCCTGGTATTCCTAAAAGCTGTTCTGTTGGGAATGCGGGCTCTTCCAAAAAACAACCCTAAAGCTCTACTACGTCCTGCTGAATTCCTGCTTGCAGCTGGGTAGCGTCCCCCCGATCCATAAGCGTGCGGATATGATGCTCGGGGCCTGTGAGCTCCTGCCATGCCAAGCGGGTTGTCAAGGTGGGAGGTCTTAAAGTGTAACATGAGCCCAATATACAAAATAGTAGCTTCCGGTTTATTTTCAACTATCCCATTATAACCCCAGTATATCCCCTATATGTAAACCCAATATATACCCCAATATATCCACAGGCCATGCTGAAAGCCAAAACACGACTTGAGCCAGTTCCGTTGGAAATGAATGTAGCTCCCCGACATACTCATGTGTAACCTCTTCCCAACACCCACTCCGTCGCAAATCCGATACAACATGGACAAGATGGCCGCACCCTCTTCAAAGCTTGAACACGGGGCCGTATTCTCATCCTGACTTCCCAAATACGTCCCCCACCTGTAGCGCCTGTAGGACGCAATATGACCCCTGTTTACTCCCAGTTTCCATTTCCCTTTCTATGTTCTTCTCCATTTGCCCCTATAATTTCCCTATAGATATACGAGGCCCCAGGCAGACTCACGCCCAAACCAAACAAGCTCGGCGCACTTCCAACTCAGTCTCGCAGAGGTGGAAGATGAACGCCATGTAATCCTACAAGGCAGCGTGGGCATTTTCGAAATTAGAGTCCTCCTTAAGTAGATAGAACATGTCTTAGGGTATATTATAATGAGATCTGCACATATCCCATATTCTATTTACTTAAGGGGGACTGTAGGGATGGCCTGTATATCCCCCAAGTTGCTATGAAGACTGAAGTGGTGGCGGCTAATGCTTAATGAAGGACCGCAAAGATCGCCCCAGTAATGGAGAACAACATGGAGAATGAAGTGGATACTTTAAGTCCCTGTAAAGGGGTACAAAGGGATTATATAGGGTTTAGGGATGTCATCACCCAATAATGTAGAGTCGAATGGGAAAGAAATTGGAACATGAAATAGAAACGGGTTTTATACAGGGTTGCAGGGTTGATCAATATCGTGGTCCCATAGACTCCTTGTATACAAGCATTATAACTTACGCTGCCAGCTCTCGAAATCATATTGGGAATTGCCTAGGCCCACACAATATACATGAGTACTGCAGAAGTGGCGATTCCATTTTGCTGAGAAATTCTAGGAGTTCGGGCACCTTGCAGATCCATTCTGTAATCCTTATAAAGCATGCCTGCTTGAACTTTCTGCACCCAGCGACCCACTTGTTCTGCCGGTGCGTTTCGTGGTACTCGAAACCATCCGCGATACCTCGACATGTAGGATTGTTTTGTCGAGAACCACTGCTTATTATGGCAGCGCAAGCCTCAACATGTCTGACTAGCCAACAGCTTAAACAGACCTTCAAAGGGCTAGTGACTAGTGCTGGATCAATTGAGAAAAGAACTCTTAAGAAGGGGATCCCGTGCACTTCCATACAGCTCCTCCAAACCTTAAGCAAGAGCCGACTCACAGACTAAGAATTCTGGGTGCAAAGTAGAGGCTATGGGGTTCAGGGCAGTTCAGGGTGCCACGGCCCCAGCAAGAGAACCCCAATGCACTTCAGTGAGCCCATATATGCGCGGAATATTGGTTGAACATCACAAAAACCGCACTTCTCATTTCCGACCGTTCAAGGCACCTCGCATCTGTGCCACCTGCTCCACGTTCCGCCGGTCAATGCCTGCAAGAGGGGTGGGCGTTCAAACGTCTATTGTATAAACCTGCATTTGCTTACAACTGACATGGTCTTGATCTGGGTTTGTGCTTAGGGGCATTGTTATAAGGACCCTGGAATAGATCCTAGCAATCTGAAGCACTCCCGAAATTTCTCTTTGCTCTGGGTCATCCCGCGGGTGGGTGGGTGGGCGGGTGGCTGGGTGGCTGGGTGGCTGGGGGATCATGCCGCTGTTAGGAATAACACATGGAAACGCAATGTTGCAGTGCTGAGACACAGCACCGCTTATTTCGCTGGACTGAAGACAGTACATGAGGCTAGCAAACTTTGTGAAGCTGCTAATAACGGCGTATCAGTGATTTTTCTGCGCCCAACATATTTGGATAGGCCAGTCACCAGAGAATGCTTGAACACGAGGTCCTTGCCAATGCTCATGGGCTATCTCAGAAATGGACATCCAAGTGTAGCCCGTGAGGCCAGGGAAGTATAGATTTAGTGCCGTTACTGGGGAAAATTCATTAGGTTCTTGAGCTGGGAGGAGCCAGAACCCTGAAGGGTGCACGAAGCCTGAACATCAGAGGCTGTGCAGGCTGCCCGAATACCCTACCGGGGAACATGTCATCCTAAACTTCCCGAAAACTTGTACTACAGTTACGAGTGCCAAAATCCCAGGTAGGTAATAATTGAGTACATGGACGTTTATAGATACTAGGTTCCCCAGTAACCCCTACATAGTCAGGGCACCCTTTTTCCCATTGTTCAGCTTTAAGAACAAGAACCCTCAAATCAAAAAAGGGAAGAAGGTACTACTTGGGTAGCTAGGATACCTACCCTACACCCTAAACCCTGCAGACGCAGACCCCAGCAGGTTTTGACCAGGTGCAAGAGATGAATGTCTGCGTCCGCTGGTCGTTTTCTCGCGCTTCCATGTCAAGGCCTACCAGTGTGGGCTATTGGGGCTTAGGGGGTTTAGGGTTTAAAAGGTTTAGGGGCTAATTTGGTTTTGGATTATGGACTATTGGGGTTACGGTTAAGGGTTCATAAGTTTAATCCGGAAATTCTTTTGTGGGATCCGAATGTATGGAAAAAATCACAGGCAGGTAGGGAAGAACTTGGGCTCCTTCTTGCTAGGTAAGTTGCCAGCACGGCGTAAGACGAACATCAGAGATGGGTGTTGCTTTAATCGCTGTTTTCTCAGTCTTCAAGATTCAAGGCATCTTGCACTCTCTTGCTTCGCAGGACCGAAAGGGGATATGGGGTGCAGATCACGCGAGGTGACTTTGAGAAAGCCCCCATGAGAAGGTGGGGGTTCTCAAGCCAGGGGCCCGTTGTTGCTACTATATCGTAAACCCTTCAAACGATTTTGGGTAAGTGGCCCTTCATATCACGCGACTAAGGTTTGCACTCTAACTGAAATGGTACTAAGACCCCTAACATGACATCAGGTATAGGTATATTCTGATTCTTTAACTATTGGGCATTGGGCTCTCTGCGTTGTTTGCGTAGTACCGAAGTGCCGAAGTGCCATGGAGCGTACCATGGTTCACAGGTCTTCAGGTGAGCCGCACAGGTTTCGTGGGAAGGCTATAAGAAATCACGAACTTCCTGATTTGGATGCTAGTAGCTGCTCGTACGTATGTGTGTTGTAAAGTACTACGAAACCTTCACGTTCACCTGCAATGCGAATTCATCATTGGCTGATAGCTGAACGCTACAGAAACCTGAATTCTCAACCGTTGGGTTGCTCGATCATCGGTCACTTGAAAGGCACCCAGGAAGGTCAGAAATTTTACAGGGACGAAACTCCAGTGTTGTGGGACCCCGGCAGAATGTGCTTCTCAATTTTTTGTGGGGTTGCCAGTTTCTCCCAATAAAAACTCTTCTAGAGATCGCTATCCTTTGAACATCTAGGGTTTCCAACAGCTTGGGCTCCCTTTTTGTTCTACTAGTTGAGCCTTATGAGGAGGACTAAACCCTACACCCCCTTTAATGGAGAATCAAATGGAAAAGAAAATGGACAATGAAATGGAAACTGGGGGAATATAAATCCTAGTAGTTTCCATCTTATTTTTCATTATCCCAATATATCCCCCAATATTACCCCACCCCAAGTCAAGTTAAGGAAACGCCCATCTTGTTGAATGTCCCAGTCACGTAGAGCGCCAAAGGAGTCCACAATCAGACCCACCTCAAATGGTGGTTGCGTAGGGCATGGGATCCCCCTTGAGGGGGGGATCCCTATAGTAAGGTTTCGAGGAAAAGGGGATACCCATAGTAGGCTTTAGAGGAAAAGGGGGATCCCTATAGCAGGATTTACGGGAAAAGGGGGATCCCTATAGTAGGGTTTCTGGCAATGCCACATGTTCACGCAGGCCCCCCTGGCTTGAGGCCATGTTTGAATCTTACACTCGATCAACACTGAAATTTCAAACATGACTTCATACGGAGAAGATCCTGTACGTCTTCTTCATCTGGATGGCAGGCTAAACCCAAATTGAAAGAAGGATTCCGGAACCAAACCTGATGATCCATGAACCTCACTCCCTCTATAGGGATTACAGCTAGGGATCCTACAGCTCTCGTCCTTCTTGGAACAAAGACTGAAATCACTATTCTTGACCCTTCGTTGTCTTGTTCCTTGCTAAAGCAAGCAAGGAGCAAACCCCCAGCTAAGCACATCTGAAGAAACAGAAATGAGCACCCCTTTGCACCCTCCCAAAACTTTGGGACCACTTGTTTTTCTGGGCTAAGACAGGGTTAAGATTCAGGTTTGCCTGGGAAGAGGCCTTGGTCAAGGTTGGCTAGAGCCTCTTGTTCATCAGGAGGACCTGCAACATGCATCGGCAATGTCAGCAAGTGTTGGGATTCTAGTGATGGTCCCTACTTATCTTATCATAACCGGGAGACTGGCGCTGAGACATGGCCATGCGGAGGGCTAAGTAGAGGAGTGATGATCTTTCCTGAAGTTCCAGTTGCAGGAAGGCTCTCAGGAACTACAAGCCCACAACCCCACAAGACCTGGATCCGAAACCTTACGGCCATTCGGAACAAAGCTGCAATGGTATTCAGCACAATGACACCAAAGATGATGAAGTAGCTCATGTCCTCGGCAGCGTAATTGTCATAGCTAGGCAGACAAAAACCCTCAACCCTAAACCCTAAACCCAGAGCCAGGAGGTTTGCAGCCGACGTGTCTTCAACTTTGCTTTCAGCGTTTGCATGGGACAAGAAGCATAGGCCCCGTAGCTCAAGATCCACACGGCCAGTGGGGCCGTACGGGATCATATGGTAGGTTCCCCTCATAATTAGGGTGACGCTGATATGGACCCCAGAATACAAAATTCCTTCTTATGGTGACCCCCAAAATAGTACCCGTATTTTTGGGAAACCCTAAACCCTAAACAATGTCGATATAACCTCCTTTAGAAACACCCTTATTTTGGGACACCCCAATATCTTTTGAAGCAGAATATTTTTCTGCAGCATTATCAAGGAAAGCCATAGCTGCTCAGGGATGGATGTTGTGAGACCAGAAAGCTGTCATCTACTTCTGCATGCAATCACCAGCCACAGCGTTGAGAATCCTGCCACATGTTTCAATCCTGTCGACTGCAAGCTGGTTCTCTTGGTCTCTTGCACGATTTGTCAGAATCATGAGTCCCCTTGGTGGCCTGCTTTCCGGCCATTCTGGAGTGTTACCATGGGATTGTGATTTTGGGAAGGGCCCCTGACACAACTTCAAGGTTTACGTATAGAGCTGGGCTTCAAAGTCCTACACCGATTTCGGATGAAACAGAGTTGCCCTGAGTTAAGACATGGTTGCAAACAGTAGCATGTAGGTATCAAGTACATGTATATTTTCTGACTTAGGGTCACAGGGGTACCCATACAACTACATTGGTGCCCAGGTATATACAGGATAGCTATTTATGACGCCTTGAGCAAGTAAGAAGGGATGTGAATTAGGTCAGGAGACTGCTCCTGTAATCAGGGGATTCGGGTTACCCCAGTCATATGGGGTCGGGAAAACAAGAAAACCTCTTGCGATACTGGGCTGCCACAAAAATCCAAAATTTGCTAGTCGTTCAGTGCTTCTCTCCCTGTAATAACGGACTCGCATACCATATGATCTTAGCAATCAGTTTGAAAGTATCCGTTCTGAGACATAGCCACCTCAACCAGGCCCGCCGGGTCCAGAAATCTCGAGAACCTTTACCACAAGCCCGAGCCCCTGGCATACATCATCCGCTCCGTCCAGTCCGGATTCCCAGGCTTCGTTGAGCTCAGCATCAAGCTCAAGCCAACCTGGAAATACAACCATGCATGGAAGTACCAACACCGACATGGAACTCTTTTCAGGTTTGGACGCTTCATTCAGAGTAATATGAATGTTTGCAGGGCATGGTATAGTATAGATCCACCCTAGATCTAGTAAGCACTCATGCCCTTGAACATTCAGAATATTCAAAGGTATCTGAAAGCAAGTCGTCGAACAACCGAATCCTCTAGAAATTCCCTGATGAGCAAAACGAATTCCTCCTGGAACTCGAATGGTCTCCAATCCCCTAGTATATTGGAGTATATTCGGGTTTATATAGAGATAATGGAAAGCAAGCTGGACACTACTATGTAGGCTTTAGGTTTTGAAGTTTAGGAGTCAGGGTTAGTAGGGCGGTGACTCTCAAGCCCCATGAAAATGTCAGCTCTCGAAAGGCAAGGCACGATTCCAGCTCGGGTGCCCTGGTATAGGATGTTCCTCATGTGATGCTTCTCTTGGATTTTGGGCTTCAAGGTTGGACGGTGACTCAGGTGTCCCCAAACCCTGGATATCATCCGTGTAGGAGATTTCAAGCTCCCCAGGTTTGGTGATTTTGGCGTAGTCTTTACCCAGGACCTACAATGTAGTTCCGTTTTGGGTAGTATATTAAAGCGCCGTACCAAAAAGGCACAACCAACCCAAAAAGGAACTAGAGTGTACCTGGAGGGGCAGGGGGACTTAGTACTTACTTACTAAGTCCCCCTGACCCTCCAAGCAGGGTTCAGGGCTTCGGCTTGGGGACATGCCTTTGTCACCTAGGGTTTAGGGGTTTAGGGTGTAGGGCACATATATTGAGGTTCTAAAAGGATAGTGGAAAATTAAAATGGGAACTGCTACATTATAGTAGGGCATATATTGGGGTTATAATTGGGCATCGGGGAATACATTCTATGGGGATTCTATCGTAGGGTACGGCCATGGGGCGTATAGGTTCACAAATGCGTCGTTGTTGCACGCACTATCGTCACAGTTCCGTGTCATTTGCGTGCTTTGCGTTTACTTGTTCACAGATGAATCAGTATCACCCCTGGCATTGATATCAAAGCTACTACTACCGTTTTAAGCAGGCGTGGCCAAAACGATTACCACTATCACTATTGCATTCTTGACGTCACCCGATCTGCTGCGCATTGCTTCCACTCCAGCCCTCAATGCTTCGGGATCCTCAGGCAGCTGCTATTACAAGCCTTGTTGCAGACCAGCTTCTCCGTGCATGTGACAATGTTTTCATTGCAGAAGTGGTGAAAGTCATCTCGGAAGTAGCCTGGCTTTGGCAGGCCACTCTGGTATGCCTCCGAACTACTTCTCTGCAAGGATATGGGAAACGTTTTGGGATTCTACAGGGACTGCTGAACAGAGGAATACGTTGGGGCGGGGAGACAGTCAAGAATATGGATCCTGTTTGGTGTGTCTATGGTAAGAGATACCATACCCAGGGCTCCTGGCAACGCCACTGGCAGACATATGCATGAAAAGCGCCGACTATGGAATGGTCTTGGGCAGCTCATGATACCTGAGGACAGGAACGCCCACAGTTCAGTCAGTAACTTGTACAGCTTGAGGTCGGGCAGTTTATAAGATTGCTTCCCTCGTGCTGTGGGAGTTCAGTCTGTTTCAGGCCCAAGGTAAGAAATCATGCTCATGGTTTGAACTATGCTTAGCTGATAAGCGACCTTGAATTCTGTCGCCAAGCAGCGGAAGCCGATGCCAGCGTAGACGAAAGTGATGATGACAAGCCTGGGTGGGCGGGACTCACTTTCCAGCTGAAACATGGCTAATACTAGAACACAAGTATGTTAAAGCTCTGCAAAAGAATCAATGAACACGTTAAACCCTAAGCCATCAACGCTGCAGATGAGCCGAAGCACAGAACCCAACTCCCAAACTGACCACTCACCCCGAAACGACTACATAAACCTGAGACCGCCTATTGCAGAATCTCCCGCCGTTGACCCTAAACCCTAAAGGTCCTTAACTCGAAGCGCGCGGCCCCAAGAAGGTCATCGCGAGTGAGCGCAGGGGGGCGCAGATGGCCCGGAAGACCTCAGGAGGGTTGAAATGAGAAAACTTGGTTTAATGGTTTAGGTATCATCCCCCATATAAATATATAATCCCCTGAATAAGCCCGTTTAAGGAGTTTCGACTGCAGATCAAACGGGGCGGGGAGCAGGCGAGGCAGATTGTGTGGGGTGGCATGGTCAAGGCAAGTTTTCGCAGGTTATGACTCCAATCTGGGATATCCATCATTACCCGGCTTTTTACCCCCACAGCTACGAAGCTCCCAGCACGGGTTCCGAGGCTTATGTAGCCCTGAAGCCCTTCATGTCCACAGACTACATCAGAATTGGGAAAAACATCGTGGAGATTCCCGATGAGCTGCGTCTACATGGGAGGATTCATCTCTCAGAGTAAACTACGTCCAACTCCATACCTTCTCAAACCTCCTCGCAAGAAGCATACACCCCACATTTTGAGTTCTGAGGTTTGTCTATGCAATCTGGGACCCTGGAACACACAAGCAAAACCTAAATACTGCATGCCCTAAACAGCGAAACTTGACGAGATGCCGTAGCAAGCACCGAACTTTGACACCAGAAGTCCATGAGGATAAAGCAAAGGAGCCAAAAGTGCCTGGGGTCAGAGATTTCCTAAGGGCTTAGACAGGGGAATGTTGGGAGGTAATACGCGCATGCATATACATGTCTTCTCTAAGGTCCCCTCTTGGGAGCACGAGGAACAAGGATGGAACAAGTATGAGTGGCTGCACTGCACATCTCAAATGGACTGCGTGATGGCTGTTTTGTAAGGGGCCTACATAATTTGGATGCTGCTTACTTGGGGCTCCAGAACCTTTTTTTAAGCAGATAACCATAAAACTCCGTCGTAGGAATCCCGTCGCGCAAGCCCGGGTTCCTTGTAGCATTCCAAACAAAACAGACGTGTTTTTGAAGGCCGGGTGTTTAAGCATTGCCGGTTTCAAAGCACTTTTTGTGGGTGTAGCTGGGTGGGCTACAGGATGCAAGCGTACTTCGGTTGGTGCTCAATTTGATAAGGATCTTGGTTTCAGGAGGGGCCAGGATTCGGGCGTCAGGTTTGCAGGACTGTCATAAATACAGGGATTCACGGGTTGGGGAACACCGGAGATGTAGGGCTCTTGGGAAGCTTTGATAAGTCTCAGGGTTCTCTGACGTCCGCACTTCTGGCTTTACCCGCTGGTAAGCCCTATTGCTAGTGCAAGTGCTCACCAGGTATGCGGCAAGGTGCGACTACGTATCAGGCGCTCCAAAGATAAGCAGAACCTGAAGGGCGGGATAACATCAAGTTGAGTCAACTTGAGTTACCCTAGATGCCTCGCCAAACCGGTCCCCGAGCCCTCGGCTTTGCAGGGGAACAATACCAGTTGCAGCAAACGCCCCACACAAACACCACCTTCTTGCATTAGTACAAAGAAGGCTGCCAATCCGACTTCCCCGCAGAAACTCCAGGCAGAATTCTGCACCCTGGAATGGTCTCATACATTTTGCCTCTGGACACCCTAGGCCCTCGGCCTGCATGCTGTTGGACCCTGAACCCTTAATGCAATTACAGGATGTCTGCCTAACCTCTGAAATCGCAACTTGATTGCCACATGCTGTCGGAGCCCTCATAACACCCGGAATGATCCCTTCTAAACTATCTGGGTTTAGGTACCGCGCAGTAACCCCCCCTTGGGCCGTGGGGCCGGAAGAGGAAGGCGCACACACAGCAGCCCAGGAGAAGGAATCTTGCCCCGTTGATGGGTTTCGCAATTACTTACTGGCTAGCAAAGAATTCAAAAAAAATGGAAGCAAGTTTTTCAGGTTAAGGGCGTAGAGTTTGGGTTTGCTTCCCAGGAGTTATTTGGGAGTGGAGGAAGGGATCTCTTCATTAGTCCCTATGATATAATCTCAGGTGATGGTGCTTCAGGCTATAAAGACATAGAGCACAGAGCTTCAGTTCTGTTGGAGGAATGCAAATTGGGGCTTGCCCCGGAACTCGGAAGGATTGCCGTGCGTATGCTCATCTGAAGTAGTAGCTGCAGCATAGCAGAAGCACTTTCTGTAAGCTTGCATGATGGGGGCTGCTCGCCGCTCTTGTTGTTGATGTATTTCTCTGTCAGGCAGTCAGCCGCAGTCAGCGTTGATGTGTTGCATACCTTCCAACTTGTGTGTTCTGATGGCAAGCACGTGAGCTAGGGAGCTTTAATGCACATGTGGGTATTTCTCAGAACCCCACAAATTAACATGAGATACTTCCTGTACCCCTCCCACTCGAACCCCGAAACTGAAAAACTGCTCATGCGACAATTCTGGGTTGCTGATGAGGAACTTAGTTCAAGTTACCATAAAGGGTACATACATATATATATATATATATAGTAGGCAATAGGGTTGCCCCAACATGGTAACTTACTCTAATTTCCTTAAACTACAGTTTCCATGCAATTTTCCGTGTTCTTGTTCATTTGATTCGCCATTATAGGGAGGTAATATAGCACCCTAAAGCCTAAACCCTAACGAGCCCTAACAGCATTCTAGGATTTAGGGTTTAGGGTTTAGATACAACCCAGAAGACATGCGCCTCCAAGCCACGTGGCCTTCTGAAATCAGTTTCCAAATCCTCGGTTTGCCCCAAACTGCCACTACCCGTAACCCCAACTACCTACAGCTCAATAGTAATTACCCCTTACTTAGTAGGTATAACCCATACAACCGTAAGTAATTGGGGTCACAAGTAGGGCTTGGGGGGCGACGGAAAGATCCGTTGCTTTTCCTGTTTTTTTGGTTCTGTAGGGTGTAGGGTGGAGGAGCCTGTTGGAAAAGGAAATGGTGACTAGTATAGGGGTTATATAGGGGTAATATAAGGGTTATACAGGGATAATGGAAAAGAAAATGGAAACTATTATAGGGGCAATATAGGGGTTGTTTAGGAAAATTGTAAAATGGAAGCTACTATTTAAGGTCTGGGATAGGCATCTTAGACATGTGGAACCTGAGCTTGTGCCAGCTGTGCCCAAGGGGTTCTCAGGGCTGCGCTTTGTTTGCGCCGTCTCCGTGGATTGTGAGAAATAGGGAGGAGGCCAAGCAGAAGATTGAAGAATGTGTACCGGATGCAAGACGAAACGGCTGGGGAAGGTGATACAATGAGCACTTCATCAGCTACTAGGGCAAGCCTTTGTGATTAAAGATATGTTCTTCAGAGAAATCATTTTGTCCAAGCACATTTCCCTAAGCCCCTGCTGCTGTGAAGCTGCACTGCAAGCAGCTTGGGATTTATGAGGGCTTTAGGTTTCAGTGTGTTTGGGATGCAGATTTTAGGCGTCTTCAGCTTTGCATCCAGCTTGCGGAGCCCACAACATATGGGCGCTACCTCAAATGAGAACGCAACATGAGCGATAGTCTAAACTCCTTAAAGGGGGTGATATAGGGGATTATATACGGAACTCCTATAGGGAATATTAAGGGGGATACTAGGAGTTTAGACAATGGCTCACATAAGGGAGAGTGGGAACATGTATTTGAGAGCAATGAGGAGATCGCACGAGTGCCCTTTGCGTGATCGTATCACCTGGGTCTTGTCTCGACAATCTCTTGTATCAGTTGGGCTTGTACTAAGGCCATCACCAGAGGAAGTACACCTTAATTGACATCCGCCATCCAACACCTGCCTAAAACAGCTGCTTGAGACAACCTTTTGCAACTTTGGTCTCCTTCCGCATCCCCCACGGTGCTAGAGCCGTGCTGTTTTCACGAGTTTTACCAAACTGAGAGGCAAGCCAGAAATGCCGAACCAAGTTTGACAGCAGTGAGTTCAAGACACTTGGGGAAGTATGTCGGCAGTGGGTGGTGCCTCGATCAAAAACCATGACTAGCAGGTGACTTGGACAATTAGATGATTAACATACCCACTGCCTACACGTAAAACCCCTCCAAGGCTCTAATCCGAAAAATCCACATCCACATGCCCTCCATTGTTTCCCCCATGCGTAACACCAAATCACCACACGCAAGTGCCTCAAACTACGCTACTTTGCACCATTGTCTGGCCACACCTGGGTCTTGTCTCGACAGTCTCTTGTATCAGTTGGCCTTGTACTAAGGCCATCAGTAG
>CAJNIZ010001891.1:29882-45242 GCA_905231905.1 Symbiodinium pilosum | reverse complement strand
TGTCGGCAGTGGGTAGTGCCTCGATGAAAAACCATGACTAGCAGGTGACTTGGACAATTAGATGATTAACATACCCACTGCCTACACGTAAAACCCCTCCAAGGCTCTAATCCGAAAAATCCACATCCACATGCCCTCCATTGTTTCCCCCCTGCGTAACAACAAATCACCACACGCAAGTGCCTCGAACTACGCTACTTTGCACCATTGTCTGGCCATCCAGTACCTCACTCAGCCCAGACTCGTCTGCACAATCAGACACCTGAACCTCGAACACATTCGCCCAAAAACAAAACCCTCCAATGTGTTCAAGCCAGGGGTTCGGCGAATCATCCCCAACACTCCCAAATACACGCCCTCAAGGACTTCCTAATCTCCGTATTCAGCCGCTTCAGGACTCTTTGAGAAAGCTGGCTTCTGCCATCCGGGAGGCGCCCAGAGATTACCAACGAAGCGAGGGATCTGGATGTGGTGCCCTACAGTATCCTGGGCTTGAGGCTGTGTAAAAACAGGAATGGATCAATGCAGGCCCCCACAGGATGATCCCAGCAAAATATCGGGATTATAAAGGTGTATAACATTACTCGCTTCCCCCTATTATTAAACGACGTCCCCCTTCTCGGGGCCCCGAAAAAATATTCAAGACTAGGTTAAAGTCCATGGAAAGTGAATCATTAATTAGATAAATCAATTAATGAACTTGAACCACTAATTTCGTATTTATTGAAATCGAATTAAACTTCCATTAAAATCAATTGAAATGTAATTTAAATGCCTTTTAAATCAATTGAACTCGATTTGATAAATTAAATCCCTCTCAAATCAACTGAAATCTAATTTAAAAATTCCTTTTAGAAACATTGAAATTGGATTTAAATCCCAATAACATCACTTGAAATGTGATTAAAATTCTATTTAGATCACTTAGAATCGAACTAACATTCCTCTAAAATCCATTGAGAGCTAATTTACATCCTTTAAAACCAATTGAAACCGAGTTTAAAATCCATGTAAATTTTGTTGAAATTTAATTGGAAGTCTATTCAGCTGTAAAACCAATGAAAGTCTAATTGAATTTAAAATTCAATCGAAATCGAAGTGAAATCCACTTAAAGAAATCCACTTAAATTCAATTGAACTGTAACTAGAAGTCTGTTAAAAATACATTGAAATCGAATTAGAATCCCTTTAAACTCAATTGAAATTTACCTAGAATTCTATGAAGAACGAATTGAAATCAAGTTAAAACACCTGAAAAACATGAAACTTAATTCAATTTCCTTTCAAATCAATTGAAAATGAAATCAGATCCTTTTAAAATCAATTGAAATCGAATGACACTCAATTGAGATTCATTTAAATACGGCTAAAATGGTAAATCAATTTGAATCGCATTCCCTTCTTGCAAATAAAATCCTATATGAAAACCACATGAAAACAGTCTGAACCTAGGAAAAGAAAGGATCCCTAATTCGATGTTTTTCTTCTTATACCACCTAATGACCTAAACCCCTCCTAATTCAATAGGTGGCCCCTGTTAAAAGTAGTCTTCGCCTTTTAGAAATAATCTTGTGGATTTTTAGGCCCGTGAATTTGTTTAATATTTGGGTGTGTTTTAATATTAGGGGGAAGGGGCTATAATATAGGGATTATCTAGGGGTATATAATACTGGGATTATATAGGGGTATACTGCATGTGCAGGACATGTTGGCAATCAGAATAATCTCAATGGTTGACACTCGCCAGCACGGGTAGGATTCCCTGCAGAAAGTGCCATTTCACCTCCCTTAGTTATTGTAAGGCATAGGTCTGAGATGATCTAAGTACTACGTGGGCTGTTCCGAGAGTTAGGATCCTGGTACCCCTAGATATGAGGTGCGGTAGTCTAATGTGTAACCAAAAGGGCCCCATAATTTTGAGAATAATCGATGTCTTGCGGTGAAAATGGTCTATCTGCGACCATCATGCCGCAGTCTTATATGCCCAATTTCCACTTAGCCTCTACGTCAAAGGGTGCACCCAAAGAAACATGTTGCAGCGCTGAAAGGCCAAGAGTTTTAGCAACCTTGCCTTGGTATCTCTGTAGTCCCCTAAGACCTATAACAAAAACATTCTCTGTAATAACTCCTTAGGGTTATACTATAGTAAAAATACTTCCTCTGGAGACTACAGATCTCGAAGTATGAGAGGATGGAAGGTGCGTGTTTTTCACAGGGTAAAGGACATGCTCTCAGTCACATGCAGGAACACTTCGAGCTTCAGCACCTGCATTACTACCAAACCAGAAGTGACCTCTAGATCTGCTGTAGCCTGAATGAAAAGCCCTCCTCCCCAAAACCTCAGACTTGCAAAGACAAACCCTTCAATTCCATTGACAGCTTGGGATCTTCTCGGACTTCGTGCAGGGCTATGGGAAACCTGGCTGATTCATGCCAGTCTTTCGACAAGTTGAGGTGAAGTAGCTTCCGGTGGAAATGGTAGAACAATGAGGGCTTGGTGTGACTGTGGGGGATGAACCAGTTCAGATTTGCCCCCACCTTAGCACCCTGCTCGAAAATGTTCTGCCTTATTGTTTTGCTTGCTCTGACTCATACAGGCGTCTCTCAGAATATGCGTGCTCTATGGAGGTAGGCCGTACGCTTGGTATTTCCCTCCAATTGGACACCCCCATCTACACCAAAGTTTGGAGCTCTATGCACACTCGTCGAACACCATTGAGCTATAGTCTAAACTCCTAGTATCCCCCCTAATAATCCCTATTTAGTAGTCCCCTATATACTCCCATATATAACCCCCTTTAAGGAGTTTAGACCACAGTACATTAGGGCTTAGGGTTCAGGGCTTAGAGTTTGGCACCCTAGAGCCCATAGCATGCCAAAGGCTTGGCTCTCTACAAAAAACTAGGTAGGCATATTCCGGAACACCCGAGTTGTGTACCATGGTAGCTACTATGAGAGACTACAGGATATTACCTAGCTATAACCTGGACTTTTCCCTAACCTACAGAAGAAGCGATGGATTGTGTTGAATTCACTGGCCAATACTTTCAAGGTGCCCAAAAAATGATGCACGAGTCCTCTGGTACAATGATAGAAGAGATTAATCAAGCACTGTCCCAGACTGCCACCCAGTTCTGGAACAGGCGGTGGAATTCCCTAACAGCAGCGGTTGATCAGGCTCTTGGGCCCCCGAGGCTGTTTCAGGTGTGCTTCTAATCAATAATCCCAGCAAATCCCGTCCCCTCCCCCCACGTAACAACAATTCCCCCACATAATATGATGCCATGTTACAAATGTCTAGAATTAGGATGTATTTGGGGTTTGGGGTGGGGGGTTCTTTTAAAGGGAGGGGATGGCTTGATTGCCGAGACCTGGTGCGCAAGGCAAATAACACAAACTATGAAGCTTTCTTACTGGGGGTTAGGGAAGGGGTGTGTGTATATATATATATGCATATGTATGTATGCATGGTTTAGGGTTAAAGGGTTAGGGTTTAGGGTTAGTAGGGAATAAGTGAGTAAGAGAATGCCATCCGTACATAGTTCCCATATTATATATTCCCTGATTTCTGCCTAGCCCAAGTAAGATGAAGCATTGCCAGCATGGGCGCCAGGGCACTTGATTGCGATAGTCAGCAGTAGCCATGTGGCTGTGCAGAGGAAATACAATCCACCTCAGGCAGCTTAGATTTCAGAAGGCGTGTATGGCAACCCAGAATCTACTGGCGGAGACTCAAACGGAAACGAACATGGAAAATGACAGGGCGGAAGTTTGGAAAGTCACAAGAAGACGGCTCAAGGGTCAGCTTACCGAAAATCAGTTCCTTTTCGCAGACCCGTATGAGCCGCGCCAGTCCTGACCACGCTCTCCCCTCTGACCGCACTCTGCAGCATATACAACTCTGGGACCAAAACCATAAACACGAACTCGACAGTTCTCTTGAAGTGGCTTTAAATATAGGACATGCAGGGCATGATTCAGCATAAAACACAGGCTTCTAAATCTTGCAAACATTCTTGCGCAAACAGGGATGGCTGTAAGCTAGCCGTGCTGGGCCCTCCATAGTTTTGTCTCGCGGCCCAGTGTGTAGGCAAGAATGGCTGCACGTGGCGACACCCATCGCGACTCCACGTCCTCAAGTCTCAGCGGAATTCCCTGGGGCTTCCAGTCGCAAAAGTGAAGTAGGGACTGGTGAGAACGGACAATCCAGAGCTTTATCTAGAAATAGCTGCCATTCCTTGAAAGCTCTCGCTGAACGGCAAAACTAATCGGAATGCAAGTAGTCTCCCTTGGACTCTAATGACTTTTTCCCCTTGAAGCCCCTCAATACGAGGTTCCGTATACTATGATACATAATGCCGTATTACATGACCCCAACAAGCATCACTCCAATGGTATTGTAAAAGCAAAACTTTGAACCAACGAAAAGAAATTTCAAAAACCACCAAAGTGGGAAATGAAGGGACCCTAAACTCTAAACCCTCAGACTTCCAATTGTGTGACGAGCTGTCCTCCGAATCCTCCGCGGGAACCAGAAACCTGACATGAGCTATAGTCTTAACCACTTCAAGGGGCGGGTTCTGTGGGGGATATTACTTAATATATAGGGGACTATTATAAGTTATAAGGGTAATAAAGGGGATACTGTGGTCAAGGCTGTAGCCCACATGCTGAAAGTTGGTAGGGGTTAAGGATTTCGGGTTTGATAAGAAGGAAACCCAACGGGGTTTATTCTCTACGCTTGGTTGAGCTTAGAGACTCACAAACCCACCCCTCTGTGATCCTCAAAGCGTAAACAACCCTAATCCCTAGTTTGTGCTACCCTAAACCCTGAACCCTAAGTAGATATGCTTTTTCAGTTTCAGTGTCAGGGTACTCGACAAGAGTCCGCAAAGAGGTCTCTAGCTTGTTATCGGGCAACCTGGGCAGGAATTTGGGGAATTACTATAGGGGTCTATAATACATTCTGGTATATTTCAAAGTTTATACTATATTACATTGTATGGCAAAGGATTATAATATATTACAGAATATCTTAAAACATTCTAGAATATATATATACATGTATTAATATCTTATGGAATATCCTCTTGAGGTCTATTTGACTCTAAGTGTATTCCAGATAATTTAGATTTGGACATCGAGGGCTAAGTGGTTTTGTGCATCGGAAATTCTCGTGTTTCTTGCGCAGCTTTCCCTGTACAAATTGCACTGCCGCCCACTTCATGAACCCTTTCCGACTCCTCCTGTTCTGGACCAATTGTCTGGCCTACATGCACAGCAGCCCGGGCGAACCTTGTCCGCCAAACGTAATTAGATTCCTTGTTTGGGTACTCCTGGAGTCCTACATCATACCATACACCTACACATCCTTCACCCCTCCCATAATCCCATCCCTAAATCGCACACGTGCTATCTGCTAATGGCCCCCAATCAGGGAGTTTGCTTTTGTGACCTTATCGTTTGTACCCTTGATTTTTGGATCCATAAACCATGGAACATAGCCCATAATCAGGGCATTTGGGACCCCAAACTCAATATTACAAACCCTAAGGGTTTAAACTCTACCTGCAAACCCTAGGTACCTACAGTTTAATTAAGGGGGAACCACTACTAAACTTGAGGTACTTGGGGTATAAATTGGGTACTGCCCCCACTCATTAACAGTTGGATAATATTTCGAATAATGATTATATGTAAAGCCTTTACTATGACCCCTATTATAGACTGTTAATGGGTGGGGGCAGGACCCGACCTAACCCCTAAACCCTGAACCCTAAATCCCTATGCCCTAGAGCCCAATAACCCCTATATATCCCTTTAAAAGGACCTAGGGTTTCCATTTTCTTTTCCATTATCCCAATATTACCCGGAAACTCCAAGCTTTGACCCAAGGAGCATCCCCGTGTGCGCAGCCAGGAGCAGACCAAGGTAAAGAGCCCCGCGGAGGAGCCGGGTCATATTCCTTAGGTTTAGGGGGTTTGGGGATTAGGGGTTTAAGGGTTTAAGGGGTGCAAGGGGTTTAGGGTTTAGGGTTGAGGGTCATATTCCTCAGGTTGGGCCCCCACCCACTGATAGTGGCATACTAGGAATATATAAGGACCCTAATATAGTTACCATTACTTCTTGTGGTCACTATTAGTGGGTGGGGGCCCAACCTAACATATTTCTCAGGTTTAGGAGGTTTGGGATTTAGGGGTTTAAGGGTTTAGGCAGGGGTTCAAGGTTTAGGGACCCGCACCCTGTAACAGTGGTATAATCGAAATATAAGTAATAGTGGTATAATAGAAAGATAAGAGAGCCCTAATATGATCACCATTATCCCTTGGACTGGGTGGGAGGTCCACCTCACATATTCCTCACCAGACCCCGCTTAAATGATCCCAAGAAGGGAAGCTTGCAAAACCACCCCAGGTTCCACAATAGTCATGAGGACGACTTTGGAGAGGTTCCCATGTTTTGGATACTGTTTTTGAATCAGGCATTAAAAACAAGCTAAAAAGGCAGAAGGAGTTGCTCTAATTAGTGCCGAAAGACTTCAGGCCTAAATTGACTCCATAAACGTGCTGAATGGTATCGTCATCCGTTAGCGCAAACTATTTGCGGCGCAATCCCTAACCCCCCCAGATCGATCGCGGTATCTTGTCTCTCTTAGATCATACCGCAACACGCCCGTAACTCCCCTCTTCTTACATTATCAAGAGTATGCGTGCACCAAGCTTCTTCGCATCATCACAGAGGAAGATCTGGAACCTGATCCAGCTTGCAAGACAGTGCAAAACATCGCCCGCTTTTTCCCAACCGTGAGAAGTTTCAATTGTGCTGTGTAGTTAGGCTTGCACTGGATGACTTGCATCAGCCACATAGCTGTCTCTCTCGAACTACCCGGAAAACAAAACCAGCTCTGCACGATGTTGAATAGTTGCATGGACTTCGTGAATGTGACTGCTTGATGCTCATGCATTGGGGGTAAGCAAGCATCCCCAAAGAAGCTCCATCAGGGATTGAGGTTTCAACTTCTTGAGACCCAGGACCTGGACCTAGAGCACCTCATCCCACAACTGACTGGGTTGCTGTTAAGGAACTCGATTTAAGTCACCATCTTTGGGGTATATGGTACACAATAGGTTTTCTTCTTTTATAGTAACTTATTTCAAGTCCAGCTGAGCGCTGAGGAGAAACGGTCGGTGCATCCAGTCCGGAATGTTCCGCTGTGCCACCTTCAGCAAACCTCAAATGAGACTCAGCGGAGCAAAGGGGGTGGGCAATAGGCACCTAAACCCTTTACCCTCATTATGGCCCTCAAGGCTAGAAACCTGTATTTGGATTTGGACTTGCGAAAAGGTGAAGCTTGTGGAAGTACTACTGAGGATTTGGGAGCTTCAGTAGGAAAGTGGAATCATGAGGTTGCTTTCAAGAAGCCTAGCTTCCTGGCTACTGCGGACCCCTATAAGGCAAAAGCAACTTCCTGCAAACAAAAACATGACAGTTTATCAGGGCTATACGGATGGAGGGTCACACAACTGTACGAATTTTGGTCGTTATTTAAGGGGGCCCGAGTCTTCAAGATCCTTTTCATTTGGCGCAGCAAAACTTCGATTTTGAAGGCAGGCTTTTGCCTGGCCCTGTGAAGGTCAAGCTGGTTGTGGCAAAGTGTGGCTGAGTCATCTCAAACGGCACTTGGGGCCCATCTATCTGTGGCCCCAATTACCTACAGTTTCATGGGTTATACCTACTAATTAAGCGGTAATTGCAGTTAAACTGTAGGTAATTGGGGTTACAGGTATTCGGTATCCCTTTCGTATCGAATCGTATCGAAACACATAACGAAGTCAAGATTCACGCTGGCTATGTCTTACAACACTGCCCACCCTTCAATAGTTGCGGGTACTGGTAACGCTTGAAGGCATAAAAAGGACAAACCCAATACACTATGACGTGGTGCCCAAACCACTTGACGCCCGAAGCCAACCAAGACTGTTCAATGTAGCACTGTCGGAGGGGGGGAGGCTGAGCAGTGGGGTTCGACTGAGAACCTGAACCAAAAACAATCATCATCCCGAAAGGGAACTTGAATGGATGGATGATCCACGATGGGCCGTAAAGTCTGGCACGCCAGTCGCTTGCATCGATCTCAATGTCTTTGGCTTGGAGCCCTCATCTCTGCTCTAAGCTGGTACACCCTGAACCTAAACCAAGCCATCCCCAGAGCTGTCAGCACTACCTAACCAGGACATTAAATTAAACAGCATTTTCGCAGGGAATACTTGCAGTTGATGACATATTTCAAGGTCTACTCCAGTTTTGGGATAGGAACTAGCTGCTGGCAGTCCGCTACCTGCTATGCTCAGCACATGTTAAAGACTATAACGAAATCCAAAGGCCTTGGAATTCCTACACCATGAACCCTAGAACCGTAATACTCTAAACCTTTCCTCGGTTCCCGAAACCCAAAAACCCTAAACCCTAAAACCCTAAAACTCTAAACCCTAAAACCCTAAACCCTAAAAACCTAAAACCCTCAACCCTAAGCCCTGAAACCCTAAACCCTAAAACCCTAAACCCTAAAACCCTAGACCCTAAACCCTTAAAACTAAACCCGCTGGAACCCCAAAACTCTAGACCCTAAAAACCCTAAACATCCCTAAACATCCCTCACAGCCCAGCAACGTTGAGGGACGATGGAGAAGCCTCAGCTGCCAGGTCGTTCGGCTGTCGTGCGCGTAGATAGAAACAGCACTCAAGTACTCATGGGTTCCCTTTGGGTCATTCCCCCTTACAGTAACTGTTACCACAATGGGTAATAGGAGTTATAATAGCCCCCTTAATAAGGCCCCTCTAAGGACAGTTACTGGGAGAGGGAAGTACTCATGGGTTCCCTACTATACCCCCTTAGATTAACCTTAATTTGGCCTAGGTATCCCTAAATAGGACAACCTGAATTTGGCCTAGGTATCCCTAAAGAAGGGATTCTAATTAAGCCTAAATATCCTTAACTGACTTTACTTGAGGGTGGGACCTAGGAGGGATAGTATAATTTCAAGATCGATGAAGTGCTTGAGGATCGGAAATTTACAGGCAACCTGGGGTGATGAGGATGTGGGGTCTATGCCCGAGCTCTTTGGTTGTTGTGTCAGGGTATATGTAACGAGCGGTTGCGGTCGGATACGAACATGTACTACATACCTACTGCACACTTTGGGGGTTACATTACCCATGCCAGGGAGGCACCATTTGTTACAATGTGTAACGACGCAGATTATTTGGCACGCCAGAAGAACAACATACGAGTATTCCAGGTAGCTTCCGGAAGACGCACACTGTCTTTTAAGAAGTATGCAGGTTGAGAATATTGCTTACTTGAACAGGCCTCCTGATTCGGTGTTGTTCTTTACGGCCCTCCGTTCAAGTCTTCTCGCCTTTGGGCAAAAAAATGGCCGTCCTAAACTCAAGGCTTCGCGCTTAAGGCCATACATTGGCGCCCAGGCCCTCTCATGGAAAGCCCTGAAGCACACATGATAGACCACCCCGGATAGCCCCCTAGGCCTCACTCGCTACCAGCCGACTGCAGATGAAGCGAACCTGTGCTGTCCATCACTGCCCTAAACGTCCCCCACCCGAGGAACCGGACAACGTAGAGGTACCAAAGTTATGTAGCCTGCCATCCTGGACTAAAGACAGCTTCTGAAGTTGGTCGAAAGACGAGACAAGTCCTTGATCAGCTTCGACTCGCGGTGCAAGTCAATGCCTGAAGTGGAAAAACAATGTTGCGGGGTGAGGGAAGCAGCACTGGGACGCAGAGGACTGTCAAGCTGCAGGGCAAAGGTCCGAAGAGGTTGCCAAGGCACCTGAAATAGAATTCTAAGATAGGTTCGACTCAAAAGAACATGTCCAAAGGCTTCGTTCAATAGATTTCCAGTACGTACTCTAACCCCAGTTTGTGTCTGCCCTCCATCTAATGCAAAGATACAGAACTTGCGGTCTCTTTGTCGGGATCTTGGTTGAACTCTTGAAATCAATCTTCTTTGGCGGCTATACCTCTGGAAATTCACCAGCACGGCCATAGACCTCCATTGCAATGAAAGCAGAGCCAAATCTCCTGTCCTACCTTGACACTGGCTGAGGGCAGTTTGACTGCAGCCAAGGAGCACATCCGGATGAAGTATCGGGCCTTGATCTCAGGCGAGTTGAATGGAACTGTGTCCTGAACCATAAGCCGCACGCTTGAATGAGCTGCTGATAGCAAGTCGCTACTCCCAAGCAGAAATCAGAACTGTGTAGCTTGAAACATCCATTCCAATTGCGAAAAAATATCATGTATCAGCTGAAGGAGAATTATGGAGATTAGTGCTTCGGGTTGCAATTTTTTTTCCAAAACAAAACGGCCGCTAGCTTTGGCATGTGAGCTGAGAGCCCTTAGCATGAGACCGCTTGATGTAAATCATTGCAGCTCTCTTACGCTGCGGGGCAAATCCGGGTTGTGGGGAAGCAAGCTCATGGATCCCAGTGGAGCATACGACTATGATGAAGCTGAATGGCAGTGTTGAAAACAAAGCAGCGTATCCTGAGAAGGTGCACTTAATATAAGTTCTTGCGAAGGCTGGATGATGCAAAGCCGAAACCGGTCCAGGATATTTTGCTTCGCTTCGCCGTAGACGTACCACATTGCCGTCACAGGCAGGCAGAAATGCAGGTAGTGCAAGTTTCCTTGCAGTGGGACTCAGAGAGATGAGTTTCATTGTCCGGGGTAGAGCCCAACCCAGATTCCAAGAAAATGAAAGGGTTGTGCTCAAACATGCACAAGGAAATGCAAGGTCTGATGTGGATCTTAGGCTTTCTGAAGGGCATCACTTCTTGGCTCATGTTGCATAGTATGACTTAGTATGACGTTGGCTAAAACTGGTCGCTGGTGGTTGCACTCTGGAAAAATCAAGTTCCGACGTAGCGTCTTTTCCACCAATGGCCTATTTTGCTTTTGAAATCGCTGTGCCAGCATCGGTCCGCGCCCATTCTTTGAGGTGCGCTTGGGCAGTTAGAGTGCTCCGGCACAGCTGTAGAAATGCTCCTTTGTCTCTCATGAGAAGTGATTGTTGACCAGGGTGTTGCTGCTGCCGACCTCCACAGCAGATGAAGCAGCAGGAGGAGTATGAGGCAATCGCTCCTTGCATCTTTGTCAATTGATTCATAGGGATACACGTGTCCGACTCATGATATTTACTAATTTGATACAAGCAGAAAATTCCCCAAACCCTAGTTCGCAGCTTCGGTCCAACGGCCTCAGGCCCTGAGCCCAAGCCCCAGACACATACTGCTATGCGCAAGCCCTCAAACTTTGAGCTTTAAGCTTAAAACGTTCAGGAAAGCTTTCAGTTGATTGCACCTCTCACTGTGCCTAGCGGGTTACGGAATGGACCTTGTTCCTTGGTCTTCTCCGGCTTGTGCGCAAACAGCTTTCCCTGCATCGCCCGTTGAAAGTGCGAACTCCAAGCACACAAACAAATTACAGCTCTGTTGACAAGCCTGACAAGTTTGCATTCTCCTGCTGAACAGACCAGCAAGCCTCTGCAACCTTGACACCCCGGAACAAGGAGTAAGGTCTCGCTAGGTCCTAAAGACTCTCAACACATGTACGAAACAATCGCTTATGTAACCAGGCTCTGTGACCGATAGCAAACATTTAGAATCCATCACTACGTCCGAGTAAAGCCTATAAGCGCCCACACCATACAGGCATGCGGCCATCTGTCATGACTTCGATGGTTCGCACGAAGCGGGACAAGAAGGAGTAGGCCAAGCGATGCCTTTCAATTTCTGCTAATGAGGTTGCCAGTCTAAATTCATAATAAGTATCGTGGGTCGTGCTCATTCGTCCAGAGTGCGGCTGGTGTTGGTCCGGTTGGGGAAAGAAGTCGCATATGCTACGTAACGTCGCGGGTCCACATGTGCAACTCACGGGTGTAAGAGTCCGCCTAGCTGATCGAGATGAGGAGGGCTCAGGCCGACGTTTAAGGCTCAAGGCATGCTGTTACTTTGGGTCTCACGTGGGGCCAGTGTGATCGCAACTAGAGGCTCACCAGAACTCCCTTCCAATCCTACATCCGGTAGATCCAGTAATCTTTTCGCAAATGTTCGCACCGCTGCTCAAAATTCGATTGAACAGTGCTGGCGAGCTTTCTTTGAAACAAACAGCCGCAGTATTTCTGTGAAGGACTATGGTGAACACATCCCTGCTGCTGGGACAGAATCGCACTGGCATTATGTGTCCTACAAACAGTGAGTCATACGCCAGTTCACATCACGATCATCAGCAACAGCATCAGCAGCTCAAGCGCTGGCTCAAAAGTGTACACGGGATCCAAATTCAAATGCCCCCAAGTAGGTACTGTTTATAGACTGTCGGGGCAGGGCTGTTTTCAATTGGCAAGGACTCAAAGGGCAATCGGCTGTCCTCAGGGCTGCACGCTTGAGCAGATCAGCACTTTGTACAGCCGCTTCCCATCCAGTAGCATAAAACGTTGGGAATGCTTGTGATTAGAGGGTGCGGGGTTCACTATTAGCCGGAAAGGATTTATCTAGCTTGGCTCTTCAACCCTTGTCTGACGGCTGACGAGGCTTCCCATGCTATCCCTCAGCCCATCCCACGCAACAAGCAAGAACAGACTCAGAATTACGAACTTCCACCACAATCTCCGGTGCAGCAGCCAAGTACACACCATCCTTTCTTGCTATTCTGCTCGCCCTAGCGAAAACCCCACCATCCCCTGTCAATGAATCCCCCTATTAAAAAAATCATGGTACTCAATTGGGGGACGCTCATCATTTGGAGTGTGGGGGGCGGGGGTTTTCTTACAGGTGGAGGGACCTGGTAATCCAGGCGGGGAAAGCCAACGCACCAGGCTTTTCGTACAGAAGGCTTGAACAAAAGAATCGGCCAAGCTTTTATCATCTCACAATGTTATGCAGTTATGCATGCACCATACAATCCCAACACCCCAAGTCTCAACCCGCTTGAGGCGCCTCGACCGCATGTGGTACTTTTGCCTCTCCTTTTCTTGCAGATTGGGCCGGGGATTCGCGTCCATGGGAAACATGCTAAGTTCAGTCAACCATGGTACACTCTTGACTGCTCTTATTCTCTGGAATGTTCGCTTTTGAGCATATAGGACTTGTACACAGGACAGGAAGTTTATGTGGGGTTCTGCAGGTATCCATGAAGAGTTTGCAGAGATTTGAAGGATGTCATGGAACGAGCTGATCACTGATGTGCCACCTGTATGAATCCTCCTGCAAGTAATTAAACCACAAGACCATACGAGATGTTCAGAATGAGGCAACCTCAAACTTTTCACCTTTTAAACCTCTCGGCTCCTGGAAAAAGTGCTTCTCGGAGAGGTACTGCGCCACATCATCCACGAAGTTCTCCTCTTCTTCCTGGCAACGTATTTGGGAGCAAAAGACAACGCCTGAAGAGGCAGCTGCCCAAAGACAACTCACAAAGTGCCGCAACCCCTCCCGCAAACACCCACGACACCCTGAAAGATTTTGCTGCTTTGAGCGGACCAACATACACATCTCCCTGTTTCTAGCTACTAAGGGTAGCAGCCCCAATGCTGCCCAAAAGATGTACACCTCTGCCTTGCGCTTTTACAGAGCGTTGCCAGAGCTTTGGTCGCAGGGGCATGGCCTGAGGCCCTGCTCAAGGTCCCACAGGCCAGGCCCTGACTGTGAGAATTCGGTTTTGAAGCTACCCACCCCTTCATGGATTCCATGCTAGTTTAGGGGCCATACTGTCATTGCGAGCTTATGTGCATCAGGACGGCCCACAACGAGCAGAAATCATGGCTTGGCAGAGCAAGGCGGAAAAAACCGTAAGAAGCCCTGTATAACTATGTAACTCATTATCGTACTTTCCATTTTCTTTTCCATTATCCCAAGAAATCCCGGATATATACCCCAATATAACCCTATATTACCCTTTAAACGGACCTAGGGTTTCCACTTTCTTTTCCATTATCCCCTGTATAACCCCAATATAACCCTAGTAGTGTTCATCTACCCTAAACCCTAGACCCTTAACCGTCCGAACTCGGAGCACCAGATGCCTGCACAGGCTTGACGATCTTTTCGAAGGTGCTGGAATAAGGAGAGATCTCCTCGGAGGAAAGGGTGGTCCCTACACGGTTTAGGGCTTAAGGATCCAAAATTTTGACAAACTGGCTAGAGCGGAGGCCGACCCTCACTACCACCATGGTACTAAGCAGCAAAGCAGTTGCAGTAGCATCCTGCGCATGAAAGCCACGTCTCATCACCCCAGGCAGAAAGTAAACTTGTCCTCAAGCTATATGCATTGCTTTGATCGAACTACTGGATCGCAGTTGCTGTCGGAGAACATAAACTAACGTACTATAATAAGGAAACCCCATTGTTTACCCTGTGCACACAATATGGTGACTGTAAATTAAGTTCCTTAACAGCAACCCAGAATACTTGTGCACCCAATGCCCTAGCAAATTCTGGGCCTGATCCATACTGACCTTCCCAATTCCCGTGACACTTGTGACCCTAAACCCCAAACCCTAAACCACGCGGCTTAGGGTTTAGGACCCTCCTCTAGCAGAACCACACCACTTGTTCTTCAGAACCTTAACTTACTATTAGGGAATGAGGAGAGATACTCCCTATACAACCCCCAGATAATATATCCCCTCATCCCCTACAAACCCTCGTAGTTTACATTTTTTATATCGCTATATAACCTTATGTTATACCCATATATTCCCTTATTCCCTACGAACCACCAGTATGTAAGTTACCTTGTCAGGCGGACGTCTGGTGACTGAACTGGCAGGAGGCCGAGCTCCTAAATTCCCAGCGACAAGGTAAACGAGATTGAAGCTTTGGTGAGCTCAAAAAAACTATGCCTTTAGGGGCCCCTTAAAGGCCCTCCCCCCATGTTGCCCTGAACCCTACCTGTAACCTCAAGTGCCTTTTAGATACCTACTGATTAAAATACCAAACTACAAGTAAGTGGGGTTCCAGGTAAGCCCCGAAGGTCCGCAGGACCCTCAACCCTAAATAGGATTTAGGGTTTAGGATTTAGGGTTTAAGGTTTAGGGTCCCTACGCCCTGAAGCCGGGACGCGAGAATCAGCTGCACCATCTTCAGGCCTTCGCCTCGTCAGACGCTTACTGGGGGGCAGTAGTAGTAGTAGTAGTAGTAGTAGCAGTAGCAGCAGCAGCAGTAATAGTAGTAGTAGTAGTAGTAGTAGCAGTAGTAGTAGTAGTAGTGGTAGTAAGAGTAAGTTTGTGCCTGCAGCTTCTCCCTGGAAACATACTCATCTCGCTTTACAAGGACCCATAA
>CAJNIZ010001891.1:0-29782 GCA_905231905.1 Symbiodinium pilosum | reverse complement strand
AGTGTGCAATCATACCGATTCACAATATAGAGGGATAATGGAAAGAAATTGGAAACTACTATTTAAGGTTCATGGGGCCCAGGGTTCGTAGGGAATAAGGGAACATATTGTATGGGGATTATATACTGACTATATTCCCTTATTCCCTACTAACCACCAGTGAGGAACGCGGGGACGGGGTGTCTGAAAATGGGGGCATCTTCTAGGGATAGGGTGAAGAAGCACTTGCGGCTTGAAAAATAGTCATACGAATTGAAGGGATGATTTAGGCGGTTCCGGAGAGGGTGGGCCGCTAGGGTTCTCAAGTGGATGCCCAATGAGGACTTCAAGAGCCAATTTTGAGAAGTGAAGTGCTTGAGTCTCAGCCATTTATACTAGAGGGTGCGGGGCCATAAGGTCTACTTCTTCTGGTGTGGAGTTTAGGAATGTCTTCAGATTTGCTGTAACGGCTTGGACTTTGGCTTGGATACTAAGAGGGCTACTTGGAGAGTCATGCCTCAGCTTGGCTTATAAGTGGTCATCAACTTACCTAACCTGTTTCCCACCCCCAACTCCAAATACACAGAAGCCTTCAAGCATCCTTCAGCCAAGTCCAGCCCTAAACCCTAAACTGCGATGTGGGACGGGTCATGGCAGCGGCCTACCTGAAAACCAACCAAGACTCACAAACCAGTTACTTCAAGCCCAATTGGTAATTTTGCTTGGGGCCACAAAAGCCCTTACTAAAACGCAATCTAGTTTTCCTGCTTCGAACCCCACCTGCAACTGCCCATGAGCCTCCGAATAACCTGTCCTGCAGCTCCTTTAGCCTCTACTTTTTGTGCAGTCCATCAATCCCTAAAGGGGGGTATATAGGGGATTCTATGGGAAACTACTGTAGGGGATATTAATGGGCATGCTAGGAGTGTAGACTATAATAATCTTACCTGCCCGCCAATCCCCGCCCAGCTGCTAAAGAAGTTTCGGATGTCCGCATCGGACAAATCTTCCAGCAACTCCTGCCAGGCGCTGCAGACGGCGCTGGGCAAGAAATGGCATTGGCAGCGTGTGACTCGACTCCCCTTGCTGCGAATTCAGAAATCACTTTTCTCTCAAGAATTCTCTATAGCAATATGGTTTCTCTCTCGTTGTGACCGGTGATAATCCTTGTCATCGTTTCGGGTGAGGTTTGAGAGCTTTCATGAGCTGGGTTTTATAGCTATCGCCTGTCCACAGAATCTGTCCTGGGTATAATTAGAGGCATCATTGGTGTGTCTAGTACAGCAAAAGTTGAAAAGCAGCTCCAAGACAGCTACAGGGCACCTGCCACTAAGCTTGCCTTTCAAGTTATTTTTGGCTCGGTTCAAGGGAATTTGGGTTGTACCCTTAGCGGCCCGAGGGTCTTGGGAGTCCATTTAGTGCACTATAATACCATGAGCCTGTGCGGAATACCGCGCTAGAAGAGGGATCAAATGTAAAGTGCTTTACTCTTGCCACAGGGTTTAGGGGATGGTCAAGAGGACATTCAAAGTAGGTTGGCAATGACCGTAACTGGGGTTACTATATGGCTAGCAGGATGAACAATTATACTTACAGAAACCTAGGGGTCCAAAGTAAACAGACATCATATACCCCCAAGAGGCCTAAGTAATCATTCCAATTATAACTCCAAGGTATATCATTATTGCATACTGGACCCTCTAGGAAGAAAAGCTATCAAACTGGATCATCCGCTAAGGTCAAGGCCTTGTTTCTCCGACTCGGGATGCTAGGGTCCATGTTTGTAACAACTGCCGACCAGGACCCCTAATGCTGAGAACCCGGCAACCCCCAATCCATGACCCTCGTCCCGAAATGCAGATAACCTGAGGACCCCACACCACACCCTCCTCACGCATATCCAATCAACCGCAAGCAAGCCCCTTGCTCCTGCCCTAAGCTAGCCCGCGCAGCCCTTTCCCAACTCAAAACTCCCTAAGCCCCAATCAAGCGTGAACCCTGAAACGCCCGCATCCCTCCACCCCTGCAACCGCAAACCTCTGCCAGAACGCTGGCATCCAACAGAGCATTGTAGACCTGGCTTCTATTGAGGTCTTGAGGTTGAGGGTGTATAGGAGGTAAGGTAAGGGGACTGAAGCTAGTTGAGAGGCTCGTGCACAGCTTTGGGGAGACGGTGCTGTTGGATGGCTTGGTTTCCATGACAAGCACTTTGTGGGTGGGCTAGCCCATGACGCGAAGATCTGGAAAGAATGTAAACAGCGACCAGCAGCCTGAACCTCAGGTCCCTTTTCGCCTGCGAAGCCCGCAAGTTTACATACATATGTACACATATATCTATCTTGTCAAACTAAGATCAGAGCCCCAGAAATCTAATCTCTTGTTAAGCCGAGGAACCTCTGTGGGGTCTGCGGAGGGCGTCAAGAGCGCGCGCATGTTGGCCTGACCAGCTTACTCAAAGTCTGTGGGATCACGGAAGGCAGTTCACGGGGAGTAGTCCTAGGATCCTGGTTCGCTAGAGAGCCTTCATCACACTTTCGCTTACAACTCATAGGCAGCCCCGTGCCCCTTGTAGTGGAGTGGAGGTTCAAAGCCGCCAACTTGTGCTTCAAGAGCGCAATCCTAGGCAAAAATTGTTTTGAAGTCCTGTGGAGGTTTCCGCACAGCCAGGAAAACTAATCAGATCTGCACAAGAATCACAACCAATGTCAAGGGCATAAACTAAGATGTGGCTGTCTGAAAGCATTACTGGATCTACTCATAGCTCGTAGACACTCAACCAACAACATTTCAAATAGCAGAGAAAACGATTGTAGCAGTATGTCGCAGCAGCAGCGGCGGCGGAGCGGCGTCAGCGTGGGCGGTGGTGGTAGTACTGGTAATGGAAAGTAGCGGCGGCGGCGGCGGCGGCGGTGGTGGTGGTGGTGGTAAGTGTTTTGGGAAGAGGCTGCATGCAGTAGAAACGCCATCTTCACCAGCCGCTCAATACCCCTACTATGCCCTCAGATAGTTATGGTTACCAGTGCGGTTCCTCGACTCTCGGTCACTCAAGTCTCATCACGTACCAGTACCATGTTTGCACTGCGGGTATCCTGGTATCCGTCTGCCTCTCTACCGACTCTCCGGGGCTCACAGCAATAGCTCCCAGACTACTCGCAACGTAAACTCCTCGAGATTAAAGAAATTGGCTCTATACCAAAGGAGAATGCACTTGAGTACTCGAAAGGCAAGCGCCTCCAACGGAATGGCGGCAACCATCTCGCTCTGCACTGTACGCATTGCCACGCCTGAGCTCTCTTGTTTTAGATGGTGAGCCAGTGGAGCTTTAAGTGGCTTCAGGCTTTTGGGTCTGCGGGTCCGCGGCTTCGCCGTCTAAGTGTTTCAGGGTCCAGGTTTGCTGGCTCAAGAGTTCGAGCACTCACAGCTTTGTTGCGCAGCCACAGTTTGACACTTTCCTGGAATGCAGGAGTGCCTCTCAACCTTGGGGTATGGCAAGTGCTGAGGTTTGGCTTTGGGGAAGGTCTCGAGCGCCCCAGACTACGACACCCGGGAGCAAGCCTCCAGTGTAAGTTCTCAAAACGCTCGGAGTGACTTAGCAGAACATTTTAGGAGCCGCACCTCTGTATGCAAGCCTAAAAGCAGCCCAATGATCACTATATCTGGCAGGACGGTGGAAATCTGGATTTCAACCTGCAGCTCTCAAGTTCCATCCAACAGAATGCCACAAGTCCATAACACAACGACAAAACAAACTTGCAAAAAATGCCATCAGAGTGTAATTCATTCCTTCAACCCCGAGTGAAGTCCTGGCTGATGGTCAAAGCCAAAGTTTGAAAGCTCCGGTTCGTGGCCAAATGCTTCCAAAGCGCCCACCATCCCAAACACAAAGTAGCTGTGGACAAATTCGATCCGCTCCTGTGTGCTCAAGCACATGACAGAACAGCTGCAACTACTGCTGGAATCTCTGATACTTCTAATTCTTGAGCACCTTCACTCCTGGCCTGCCTATAGCGCACATATACATAAGAGCCGTAGTCTAAACTCCTTAGAGGGGGGTTATGAAGGGGATTATATAGAAGAATGCTATAGGGGGTATGAATGGGGAATACTACGAGTTTAGACAGTGGCTCATATACATATACACATGCCAAGATCGGCTGAGCTTTGTGCTATGTATCGTAGGTGCGAACCGTTATCTTGATCCTGAGGCTGCAAGGCCTCCTAGCACGCTTCCAAGCCGACAGAGCCAGTCATTGAATATTTCGAGAGGGGGCCTGAACTTGAGACATCCTCCCACATGGTAGTTTCCCAAAATAGGGGACCCCAATAAATGCTATAGTCCTTATTGCGGGGACCCCAAAATGGTACCCCTAGCTACCCTACTGTTGGGCAACCCCCAAATTGAAGACAGGGCAGCATTCCATGGCAACTGGAGGCCCCTGTTGCAAATACTGCGCCCAAGCCTTGAGCACCGTCGGATCCAAACGTTGTGGGATGGTCACCTCAGCAAGGAGAACTAGAGGAATGATTCCATAGTGCTATAGTAGTTTCCATTTCCTTTTCCATTATCCCTATACATCCCCTATATATCCCATATAATACTATAGCAGTTTCCATTTTCTTTTCCATTATCCCTAAATATCCCCGGTATGATTACAGATTCCCTACTACAATGGATTGCCAAGGCTGTAATACAACCTGTAATCATCAAACTAGAGCAACTAGAGTGCCGAAGTGAAGCGGCTGTGTGTTGGACTTGGAGCGTTGGTGGTATCAGAATTCCTCCGTAGCTTCGGAAACATGTTTGCCCCAGAGTTAGCTGATGCAAATGACTGACATGCATCTCAAGAAGAAGGTCCATGACTTTCAGGGTTCACCTGGCAATCTTCAGATGACCGTCCCCCGAAATGGAGCCCCTAAGTTTTAGAAACCATTGTTTGGACTAGGCTTGAGATGCTCTGATCCGCGAAATCGAAGTCGACTTGGTGCCCCATAGACACATTAAGATGAATTAAAGTGTGTAGAGTATACTAAATGTCCATAAGGATGCAGCCTTTTTGCTACATGCAGCAATGCCATGCCATTCATGTATCTATGAAGATTACTTCAGACCTTCAACGTTCCAGCCGTAGCCCGAGCAGCATGGATCCGGCTATCCAGGCGTCCCTCTACCAGTGCCAGCATTGCGTCAAGCAGCAGGGCTTTCCTCGGCTTCTCTGGGCTGTTGAGCATTTTATGAAGCCTTTTTCTGAGAACACTCAAGGGATGGTAGGTGGGTTTCTCAAAAGCGTGGTCTACCTGTGCTGCGTGGCTGCTACAGCGGAAGACAAACGTCTACAGGTCTTCAGCGTGGGTAGGAGACCTTGTGGCCTGCTACACAGGAGGAACCGTCACATCCTCATATCAGTACTATGCTAAAGCCCATTGAGATGACGAAGGCAAGCCCCCCATTCTGCTTCTTTGACCATGCCACCCAATGTAGCCCCTAAACCCTAAAACCTTAAGCCCCTTATTCAACGACATAACAATGGGAAAGGCAAAGCCTCCAATTCAGCCTCGAACCCTAACCCTAAGCCCCTTATTCACTGAGATAACCATGGGAAAGGCAAAGCCTCCAATTCAGCACCCTGCACACCCGAGACTGCAAACTCAAAACCCTGATGACGAAGCTCCAAACACTAAATTCCAGCTACTTAATATATAATCCCAGTTTCCATTTGATTTTCCATTTTCTTTTCCATTTGATTCTCCATTATTGGGGTAATATCCCTATATACCCTATATACCCCTAACTACTCAGATTCAGTCCTTCCTTGGCTTGGGATCCCAAAAGCCCAAGCTTTATAGAAATATGGGGAAAATGGAAAACAAAATGGAAACTACTATAGAATAATGGGTTATCTAGCGATAATGGAAAAGAAAATGGAAACTACTATAGTATAATTTGCAGACTTTAGGGCCCCAAGCAGGTATTACTTCTACACGAATGCTTGTGACGACCAAGAGGCAACCTCCGGACTGTGGGCGGGTAGATGTCACCTGGCAAGGGTTGGTGGATTCACCCTGTGGGACTTTCCACGGAGTTTTACATAGGGGGGCGGGGAGTTCCCGAAAGTAATCTGTACATGCCACCTACTTTTAGCCTTAAAGTAGCCCTGAAGCCCCCAAAACAATGCCTACTACTTTAGCCTAATTGGATCCGCAACGTTTTGGTTTGCATTGGCGGTTGGCTTTTGCAATCTGAGGCTTTCAGTCTAGGACGCTTAGGATTCTGGTAGCTTTAATCCAGGGTTTGGGGGGAGGTGTGGGGGGTGGGTTCCGAGCATTGAGTGATTTCCTAAATTCCAGCAGAGAAGGGGGCCACGCTCTTCCTCAAAAGATGGCACTTTGAGAGGTAGCAAGGATTAACGATATGCTTTCGTTCTGACCGGTGCGGAGCGATGACGAGCCGTGCAACTCTCCTCTATGTTTGTCATGCCCCTGCCGATTTGAGGGCATAATGTGAAGTCTTCTTTTTGTCATACCGCAAACACATGTTCTTGCTGGAGATCCATGTCTGCGTTTCCATCATTAATGTCCCAGAGAACTGCAAAAAGCGAGCGCTGCACCAGCTAGCACCCCAATACACAGAACTCAAGCAACTACCTCCCTACTGAAACATAGGATCCTCCTGTTACTGCGTACAACAAGCTAGAGCCCCTCTAGTCCCACCTAGAACTCCTAATTCATTGCCTGCTCATAAGTCGAATCTCCCTAACAAACTTTCCCCGGACACAAGAGGCAATAAAAGGAAACTCCCAGCGCCCCATACGGTAGTTTCCCCAAATAAAGGGGACCCCAATCTAGACCCACAAATATGATGATCCTTATTATAGGGACCCCTCTAAAGGATATCCCCAATTTTGGAACCCTAAACCCTATATATTCTAGATACCCCTATATAATCCCTATATACTATATAATCCCTATGTCCCACTTTAAAGGTACCATATTGGCAGCCCGGATTGAGGAAGCCTTCTAAGCGGCAGATGAGCTCGAAGCTGGGTTGCAGAAGCCCTGGTTTCAGGCGACTTGTGCGCTTTGTGAGGTGGTTGCAGGTTATGGTCTTCCTGTAGAGGAAAATGGCCAGAAGGGAGTATATATGCTTGAAATCGTTTCCGTTCGGGACAGAAAAGTGTCCCATGCAAATACTTCGCAAGTGAAGAGTGCAAGGCAGGTCGGTGTAAGTGGAGGAGGGGGCTTGTGCTAACTGATCCGAATGGAACCGCTTACCATGAAACTTGGTAAGAGGAGGCGAGCTTTATCTTGAAAGAAAATCAGCACAAGTGAGCGCGAGGCTCCCTGTTTCTGGACTCACCGCCTACACAATAGAGGATGACCTCTGCAGGTGGCTAAAGGAGCTGGCTACAAGAAGAACAAGACAAGGAAAAAGGCATGTATGTGACAGGCGCGCGCATGTCAAGGTCCTTCTAGCGGGCGGTATACTGCAAAAAAATCAACTCTGCATTTGGGTTTTAATGGTTGTTTAGCTTCAGATTGGCGAACCTGAGCAAAACACTCACCCTCAAAAGACCCGCATACGATCCTATCTGCTATGAGCGAAACGATGAAATCACCTCACTGTTTCCAGGGGAGGTCCCCATGTCAAACACAGGGAAAGGCTTCGTGTCCAACTTCCAGTCCCAATCGCGAAGACCGACCAGAAAACAAAAAACACAAGTTTGGAATTGTAGCTGGCTTGAACGCCAGCAATCAAACTGCAGCAACGTTGCGTGAGCTTGCTTCCACCAGCCCCAGTGTACTCACGAACTCCTGGCAATCTTGTGGGCGCAGCGCAGCAAGACACGAAGCTCGAGCGTGTGGAGGGACAGGAATGAACAAAGCCATAGTCCACTTGTAACACGGGAAGTGTGATGCTGATGAAGCAATTTTTAGCATATTCGAAGGCAAAGACAAGGATTTCTTTAGGAATCCCTGGCGAAGGCAGCCCTGGCTTAAAACAAACGCAGCTGCAAGAGCATGTCGAGGTGGACCTAATGCACATAGGACCTTTGGTATAGATTGCTTGCAAGCCTGCAGACTCGGGCCTCCCGAACCTGTGGTGGGAGCCCGCCTACGTCTGTAAACCTACTCATGCCCCCAAAACTACCCACCCCCCCCTCACAAAATGCTGCAAGTGGAACAGCCGCACTCTCATTCTCAATTCCTACTTCCCCGCGAACAAGTGGCCCTGAAGCCCCAGCCTGGTTCTGTAGGTTGGGCCCCTGGCAGAGCTCGATCAGCAACGTCAGCGCCTGGCCTGGGCAATGCACCAACTGCGTGAGAGAGGAAATCTGTACAAGGACGAGTTGCTCAAAGTGGGATCATAGAGGGAGAACCTCACATATGGAGACGGGTTGCTGAGGAGACCTGAGCTCCAAAAGCATAATGCCGCTATTCGCAAGAGTGAATAAAGTGGCTCTTTACCCTCCCGCTTGGCTTTAATCCATGCTAGGAAACCAATTGTTCAAACCTGTCTCTGGGTGAGTCCTTGATGTTAGGGGCTAAGTCGGAAAGTTGAAGGGCCAAGCGCTTGGAGTTTCCCACTGACCTGAGGACCTTACGCAAGCCCCAGCTGCAGCCACAAAGCAATTTTTGCCATTGGAAACTTGGAACAGGAAAAGAGCGAAAAGAAAAGTCACAGACAAACCCGAAGCATCCAGGGTCCCTACATGAGCTTGTAGAGCCCGCCTCCTCACCCAACCGTCCCCCCAAAACACAGAGTTCCTACCCTCCAGTCACAAGTGACTGATGACTTTACGGAACTCGCGTAGCTTTGAAAATCCGAAAGCCGTGCAACTGAAGCTCCACAGCCAAGTGGGGGCCGGACTCAGACATTCGATCTCCTCGACCATCATCGTGTCTCCGCCCTTGGGATCCTGCCAAGGTGGAGCCCACTCTGAATTGTTGTGTCTATCGCTTCTGTTTTAATAGTGGAGAATCAAATGGAAAAGGAAATGGAAAATGAAATGGAAACTGCTATATATAGGGTTATGTAGGGGATTATGGGTCTGTTTAGGGTTTAGGGTTTAGGGTTGCCGCCTGTGACCTTAGAGGGTCTTCTGGGAATGTGCCAGTGCTCCGAGAACTGGCCAGGTATCCTCTCGTCTGAATCTGACTTTGTTGACAGCCCTGCTATAAGAACGCTTCTGCCAACAATCCCCATAACCACCCTCTACCCCAACCAACAATCTATTACCCCAAAATATCCCCAACATAACCCCAATATACTATAGTAGTTTCAATTCTCTTTTCCATTAACCCCTATATAACCCCATTACCTTACCAACAATCCCAAAGGAGCCTTTGCAAGCTGAATCAGCAGCCGGCAAGTCTGCTCCAAAACGTCGCAGGAGCGGCTCGAGCCCGACTGAGAGTGCAAGTGCCTGAGATAGGGCTCGACCATGGCATTCCCTTCTCAGAGAGACATCCATGTTGCCGAAGTGCTTTCTGATACACGCAGGAGTCTACAAAAGTTACGGCCTCTCGCACTTGATCATCCTTGTGAGGTCCGGGTGGCTACAACGAAGCCTGAGATCTTCCTGGGGTACAGGCCGAGAGCTCTGTTTTTCAGAAGCTCCCAGATGGACTTACCCATGTCTCCTTCTGGTACAAGCCTTCAACCCCCATCAGCATGGCACGACATTTAAAGTGGGGTGACCCCCAAAATTGAGCCCGGGACTTCCCAAATATGGACCCCAATATGCCCCTAGCCTTCTCAAGCCCTGTGAACCCTAAGCCCCCCATATCAACCTTAAGGGGGTTTGGGAATGAAGATCTTGGGGCTCAAGCCGGGGCTTAAATGCATGCCTAGAGTAGCCCTTCTATATCTCCGGACACATGCAGCATAGTTTGTATAGTCTTTTCAATCCCCTCATTCCTACATTGAGAGGCAATATTTGCTGGGGGTTGAGACTCCTCCCTACACCAACAAGCTGCACAGCACCACCTCCTGAACCTCTAAACCCTCAATCCTACAATTGAAGCCTTTAAGTCGGGAAAGTGTTAAGCCATAGTTACAAGTCCCAACCTCGAATCTATCCCATTACCGCCATTACCCACGCAGCTAACGCTAGTTCACTAGTAGGTATAGACAGGTAAGCAATAAGAACACAAGCCATACATAAAGTGTCCCATACTCCACCCCCTACAACCCAGCAGCAGGGTAATCGTTGGGGTAAAGAACATCCAGGATGCTGCTGCATTGGGAAGAAGTGGCCTTCCACCATAAGCCGCATCGCCTGCCAGGTTTGAAACACAGGTAGTAGAGGTAATTCATTACCCTAAGGGTCCAAGGACCCAAATAATAGGGCTTTAGGGCCCAAATAGTATAATATTCATGGTATTTGGGCCCTAAAACCCTATTATCTAGGTCCTTGGACCCTTAGGATCATCCACCATACTTGGCTTGCTGTGTACGAGAGCTTCTCGGCATGCATATACAGGAGCACGTACATCTATCTGCATGTAGAACCATACCTGTGGATAGAAGGCATGAGGCACGAGGATTGAGTTGGCAAAGACGCCTCAACAGCTCCGTGCCGTTTGCTTTGAGGAGCCAGGTACTTCTGATCGGTATCCTCAGAAGCCTGTTGTAGAACGATTGGGCTAAATCCTGGGGACTTCCTGCTGTGTTTCCCTGTCTGTACCTTTTTCGTTCCCACACGGCAAGGTAGGCACAAGTAATGTAAAGAATATTTCGGAATACATTAAACTAATGAGTTACAAAAAGTAGCATATCGTTCTAGAAGGATACTGTTACTTAGTATTCAGGCCTCTACGCTGCCCGGCAACACCATATATCCTTGAAAAATCCAACATAACCCCTATACAACCTGTGTATCCCCTTTAAGGGTATTGCCCGGCAACACAGCATGCCACGGCCGGCCTCCATGGCCCGCACCGCATCCTTCATGCTGGCCTCTGCAAGAGACCGGTATGGTAGTTTCCCAAAATTAAGGGTACCCTTTTGGGGGTTATATAGGGGTTTGTATAGGGGTGTATTAAGGATATATAGGGTTCAGGGTTTTCTCAAATCAGGGGTGCGCTTTTGGGGTCCCTATAATAAGGATTATGGTTTTTTAGGTTCACTATATCGGAGACCCCCTATTGTAGGAAAACCTACCATATCCATGCATGAGCCAGGAGTGAAAAGCCCCACCGCCTAGATGAGAAACTATAAGACGCTTCCGCCTTCCTAGCCACAACCGGGATACGGGGTGTATGAAAGTCCTTGGCACTTCGACGGGCACAACTGAACGCTGTGACTGCGGGAGTCCTTACAGGCTGCAAGACTCCTGCACCTGAGAAGCCCTTTTCCTGCATTTCTTCGTCTCATAAGAGTCACAGGCCCCCCAATCCTGCACGTGCAGATGTGAAATGGGGCACCTGTTTTGGGTCGTCCCACTGCGGTTGTTCTCCTCCCCCGGTTCCGTTCCAAAATTCACATTATGTGCAAGATGTTCCCACACCGATTCTATTCATATCGATTGCGATATGTGACTACAGGATGCCCCGCCCTATAATAATAATGATAAGAAGAACAAGATTAAGAATAACCAGAAGAATCACATGATAGTAGCATTTCATAAGTAATGATAGTAATCGTAATAGTATTCGTATTAACGGTATTCATATAGTTACAGTAAGAATAAGAAAAACTGATCCGAATGAATGACCAACCCCTGGTCATGATGGCCTTGAGCTCATCGATTTGACGTTGCTCCTGTACACTTGGTTGCCTACTGCTCCCCCTGACCAGAATAGGGTTTAGGGTTCAGGGTTCAGGGTTCAGGGTTGGTTAGGGTTTAGGGTTTGCTGTTAAGAGTTTTAATCTAAGTTACTACATTCGGAAAACCATGTTCATTACTATATATACCCACATCCCCATGGCTCCATGTCTATAAATACTACCTACATTGGGACCCAATGTCTATAGATGTGACCTACATTGGGCCATTTGGAGCCCCAGGGAATAGAAGTCCCCCAAGACGGCTACTGCACAAGAACTTGGGGCTAAATCCCAATATGATACGGTGCACGTGTGTGGTGGCTTTTGTTTTTGGGATGCACAAAGGGATTTTCAGTAAATTTATGTTCGTGAACTTTCAACGCATTGCATTTCTTGACGGGTATCTTATGAGAATCTACACGCAGATTTAGCAGTTTCACAAAAGAATCGTTCCGAGCAATTCTCACTTGCCGGGCTACGAAGAGAAAAGGGAGTCAATGGTTTGAGTCTGCTTGCAGACGCAAAGCCGGAACCGTACCCCTCAGACATGCAGCTTACAGTCGCGAAAAAAGACCCTCAGGCAAGTCCGTCTTCCACTCCCTGACCTTGGAATGCGTACATACCCTACGGGCAGGAAAGATCAGGATATATCAGGATCTTCATGCTCACATCCTCAACCCAACTGCAAGATAAGAGTTCTGACCCATCGGAAAACATCCTCAGGGTTGAGCTTGGCGAGGAGCTTCCTGGGATGTCCGGGACTCTTTCATTCTAAGGCCCGGGGCCTGTAGGACGGACATGTAACATTCGTGTTTACGCGAAGGCCAACGCATGTAATCAGAACTCGTTTGAATTGAAAATTGCCCCTGACCAGCCATCAACTTGTTCTTGCCCAGGGTGGAGGCCTGCCTGTAACCCCAGTTACCCACAGTTTAGTTGTAACTACCCCTTCACTAGTACCCAGTAATTGGGGTCACAGGCTAACGGCCAATGCCCAGAAGTGCTCCAGTTGAGGAAGCCCTAACTGACAAATCCTTATGGGGATAGACGACCATGTATATGAGATCTGGGGATTCCTTAAACTAGGCATCTTGACCAAACAGTGCTTTGCTGCTTGGCCTCGAGCTCCAGTACTCAGGAAGCCAAGGCCCACGGAAGCAGAAACAACAGAGCTCCAAAGATCTTGGCTGGAGCTAGCCGTCTAGTATCAAACGGGCCCCTCCTATCAAATCGATTCAGTACCCTAGATTCTCCTGAAAAAGATGTAAAAGAACTCATACAAGGTACCTACAGCTGAGGCCTTGGGATGATCTGACAGCGACCGGTCTTGGTGTAGGTAATCTGGGTTGCTGTTAACGAACTTAATTTTAAGTTATTATATTGGGGAAACCCTATTATTTACTATATATACCCATTATGGCAACTTAATTTAAGTCCTTAAATCCCTATATTACCCCAGTTTCCATTTCATTTTCCATTTTGTTTTCCATTTGATTCTCCATTATAGGGGATAATATAGCTTAATTTAAGTCCCTTAACAGCAACCCAGTAATCTTGGGTTACATTGGCCTACCCAAGGCTGCAGCCGGGTCCAAGAACGGGGATCTCCGAAGCTCACAGAGAAGGCTTTGAGGAGTCAAAGTCGTTTCAACAAACTTGAGGCTCTGTGGGTTTCCCGCAATCAAAGCCTGTGACTTCTGTTGCTTGACCAGTTGGCTTGGGTCAAAAAGATTACGCGCGCTGGGATGCACCAGCGCATTGCTCTTTCAGAGCTCATGTTCAACCGTATCTGTCGCCACGATTCATACCACAAACTGCAGCAAGGGGATGATGGGGAAGAACAGCGCAGGCATTTGCAACTGAGTTAGGGTCATTAGCATCAGAAGAGAGTTACATGGAGGATATGAAGGGGCCAATCCAGCTGTATACTCTGATTCAGGAAGTTGTCATACATCGTTCGCAATTTTACACGCAAGCTAAACATGCGTAGCAACTAGAACCCCACACCTGCACCATACTCCCAGTAAATTAAACGATATTTGCAGGCCCGGCTCAAACTTCGCACTGCCTTGGACTTGCCTCAGCTGGGATCTAATGCAATAGTAGCCGCAATAGTAAGAGCATGCCAAATCACAGTAATAGAACTTGTGGTGGTTAAAAATATTGTAGTGGCGCAAGCACAGAATTTGGGATTGCCCTATCCCAGTTTCAGACTCATGCTTTGCCATGCCGGATTCAGAAATACAACTTCTGAATAGCAGCTCTGCAGAATTTTGTCGCTGCCCAAAGCATGTGTAATCTTGAGATTGGTGCTTGCTACACAGAGAGCGTATGCCTTTTTGCTGTTGCCGCTAAGGATTCCGCTGAGGATTCCCCTGTCCAGGTTCACAAAGACAGATGCCGGAAGGCGTCTGGAAATTGCAGCTCAAGGGCAGACTTGCACTGATAGAAAACAGATTGCTGCATACTGACCAAATGGCTTCCGAAAACCAGCGGTCAGTTAGTAAGCGGCATCACATTTGGCACATGTCGCAGCAATAAGGGACCATTACTTTCCAGAACTCCCAACTGATCATCAGGCTGGCCCAAAGCCCTTTGAATCACCCTCCCTTAAAAATCAACCCCCACATACCACCCCCAATACCACATGTCCCCTTTACATATATGTGTGTGTGTATGTATCATGGTACCACAGTGGCGGAGGGGGCTTTTGTGAAGACTAGGGGATATTCCGGGAGATGAGGCAGATTGGCGGGGTGAAGGACGCAAACCCCAAAACTCCTATACTGCCCAAATCCGTCGAGCCACTCGAAACTTCTCAAACTTCCAACGCCTAGAAACCTAAACACTCTACAACCCTAAACCTTACAACTCTAAACTCTACAACCCTACACACCCTCAACCCTTAACCCTTCAACCCTAAAATCTGCAACCCTAAACCCTGCAACCCTAAATCCGAAACCCTACGCTCTACGACCCTAAACCCTACAATCCTAAACCCTACAATCCTAAACCCTACAACCCTAAACCCTACAACCCTGAAAACCCTAAACACCCTCAAACCTCAACCCTACGACCCTAAACCCTACGATCCACAACCCTAAACCCCACAACCCTAAACCCTACAACCCTAAAACCCTACAACCTTTAACCCTACATCCATGTTGCTGATGACCATGCCCAGAATTTCCCGGAAGGACTCGAACATGCCGGCGTCCACGCCTTCACCGCAGAGTGCTTTGGGCTTTGGGCGGTCGAGTTTATGGTTTAGTAAAGGGGTAGGGCTAGATATTGAGAAAAAGCTTCGCTTATTAGGCACCTAAAAAGCTGTAGGGCTCCTGTTTATGGTTGTAGGGGGCGAAGCACAAAGAAAGTCTAAACAGTCTGTGTAAGAGATCGCGACACCCTCAGGTCCTGAGGATGCAGAGACACTTGCAACTGTGAGATGGGGGTTGGCCGCCATCTCCCCTTCTGGGACCCTGCCTGCGGGAAGTTGGCCCCAAGTGGCTAAGCACCGCGCGTTGATGCAAAACACATGCACCGACACTGGGAACGCTGGGTGGCAAACTCAGAGAGACGTAGGAGATCGCAAGGCAGGATCATGCTGACCTATACTACAAGGACCATTCACCTACATTTTGGATACTGCCCCCAGCCTGTAACAGTCTATATCAGGGGCCATATTAATGGCCATATAAAAGTATATTGTCAATATTATCCAACTGCTACAGGGTGGGGGCGGTACCCAATCTATATTCACCTAAGCCCCAAGTACTCAATTGTTGGGTGTTCAGAATTTGCTAGCAAGCCCCAAATCCAAACTGCTGAAGCCTCCAGCCTGAGCACATATTTCGCTAAGGAAACTGAATACTTCAAAGCCAGTTGGTTTGCGCTGTTGGGGGCCGGGCTATAGCAGATTTTTGCTAGGGAAGATGGTGGATTACAATGAATACTTGAGCCGACCTCCATATGAAATCTTTTTGAATCCCCAAAATCCTCCCAAGGGCAAGGCTTTACCGGCAGACCAGAAGAGAGCGCATGACTCAACTACTGTATTATCTGCAGCAGGCGGACTTTCAGCATCCTCTGATTCACTCGCCTTGGCCATGGCCTTGGCACTACTTGTATACCCTGAAGCCCCAAAACAAGTTTGTCTAAACACTCAGACCCTGACCACATGAATTTGCTGAGTAAGAAGCTGCAATCCTGCTCGCATAGGGAAACCTCTTTGAAGGTAACTCGTCCCTAAAAGGGTTCTGAGGTAGCCCCATATGGGAGCTTCTCAAAACTGATCCCTACCTAATCCCCGACTGGAATCCCATGATCCTACGGAATGCTGCCCTCCTGCCGGGTCCCAAAGGGCACCCCAAGTTTTGAGACATCCCCATGGCCTGCGCAAAACTCGGGTTTGGGGTTTAGGTAACCCAACAGAGCCCACAGAAAGACTACGGTTCTTTGGAAAGGCCCTGTATTGTAGTTGGCAAGAACAGGTCCCCCATCTAGGTCTTTTATCAAACAATGACGACAGTTAGTTCAAGGAGCTTCAGAAAAAACTCAACGTCTTGAAGATTTGACGACTCAGCCCCTAACATGGGGATACCCAAAAAAAGACCGACCGGCTGAACACACTCACATATCACCACTAGGATGCTCAATTACAGAACAACATGCCCTTTTGAATCACATGTTCCATGTTCTTTCCTGCCTGATTCTCCACAAACCTCCATCTTACCTCTATGCAGCCCCTGTTATTGGCAATGCCGTCTACAAATTGTGGTCTTCAGTGTCCATCTTTGCTTAATCTTTGTTGGGAAGCTCCCCATATCCTCTCAGCGGTGCCTGTCTTGCAGACCTGTAGGATGCTTTGCTGGACAGCTTTGCTCACCTGCTGCACGCCGGAAGCGCTCCTGCGAGGACAAAATGTGTTGACTGCTGGAAATATCCCCTATGGGTCCAGGTACATAAGAAGGATGTACCTAGACCCCCCATCTACAGTCTGTAGACCCCCAAAGAAGGACCATATACCCCGATTTAAAAGGTATAAGGAGAGTCCATGTAGTTTGCGCCGGAAGCGGTTGCACATAAATGCTGCGGGCCCTCATTTAGAAGTGGTTGAGCTACTCTCGGTGCTGGTCTTATATGCTCGCAAGACCACCTAGAGTACTGGAGCCCGAGGTCCCCGAACATGACAAAGACGCCTAACTGCGAAGCCATGACCTGGAACTACTTAATACAAAGCGTCCGGACGCTCCAGGCCACTGTAGCATCAGAATTAACCCAGCCAGAAATTTGCAAAAAATAAATTTGGCCTAGACCCAGGTTCTTTCAGCGATGTCCTCTTCTCACAGAGGACATCAATGAGAAGCTGCCAGGCCGCATCCGTGACATCTTCCTTAGTTCTTATGGGTTTATGAAGGGGACCCGATTAAAGGAGCTGCCCCCAGCTCCCACCAGGCCCAACAGTCCCTAATAATCTGTGTGCTGTATATTGGGTCCTTGCCTTATCAATCTATTCTGCTGAGATCTACAGGGCTCGGCAGCTTCGACGATAAAGCCTGCCAAGCCCTGATTTACCTTGCACTTTTGCTTGTTTCGGGGGCAGAGGGTGATCTCTCAACTTGCAGGCCTGGTATACTCCTCAACTTTATAGCCAGAAGTATTGATGGACTACTGGCATTGTTGGACGACATATGGGGTCCCGGCGTAACATGGGCACTTGAAACTTGATGGTCATAGTAGTGCCCTGCAGGCAGGATGCCGGAGCACCGACGAAAACCTGGTCGTCCAGCATTTGCACGATCAGCTGCGTAATGCCTCATGCCACGCAACTGCAGGGCCATCAGCCCTTCTGTGGGGATTCTTCTGAGAAACTCCGCGGGCACCAAAACTATGCTGTTGATATGCGTTCTGGTGCCGAGCTTGGTGACACAGCGTCTAGCATGGCTGTAGTGTATTGGTGGTCAAGGGGCGTTAGGGGCTCAAGCATACAAAGGGAAGCATACATAGGTTATCAGTAAGATAGTAGGTAGGTAGGGCGGGGGGTTCCATAATGAGCCCACATACCCCCAAATGCAGTGTAGTTCCTCTTCTAGCCCAGGGATCGACGTCCGTAAATAATGCCTACAATGGGCCCTGCAGTATATGGAGATTTCCCAAAATTAGGGGTACCAAAGAAGAACTATAGTATTCTGGGGTCTATATTGGGGTCACCCTATTTTGGGAAATTACCATATAAATACCACCTACATGGAGCTCAGGGACTCCCAGCAGGCGACTCCCAATCTTTGGAAATCTTGATTTCGAATATGACCCCTCAACTCCAGTCAGACATCTCCAAGCTCTCAGATGATCTTCTCAAAGCATACTACGGTTTTGGGATTGTGTCTTGGGGGGTATATTGCCAAAGCTAACAGCCTAGTTAGCCTGGTTGTGCATTTACAACCACTTAGAATCATGCTTACCTGCCGTGTAACCCCACCTCCAGAGAGACCCGCACACACTATAATTAATCCATATTTGTAGGTACCTCCAAAACGGGACCCTAATTGACGGAAATCCCACACGAGCCATAGTCTAAACTCCTAGCATCATAATAGTCCCCCAAAATAATCCCGTTAAAGAGTTTAGACTATAGCCTTATGTACCCTTGCACATATGAATACAAACCAGCGAGTGGAGGATCTGAGAGCAACACCCGACTCCACAATCGAGCGGTGCACCTGCACCCCGAGAACTCAACACCCCTTAAGCCCCTCCCCCTAATGATGAAGCAGCCACCGCCTAAACGTACACATATACCCCCCCCCATTTAGTACAACTACAAATAGGGCGGGGGGGAAGGGGCGGGGCGGGGGAAGATTTATTACTAGTGTGTGGAAGGGTGGGGGGTGTTATTGGTTTTATTATTAGGGGGCGGGACTCTTCTGAAAGAACGGACCTTGAAGTACGAGGGGTGCACAATGTGATTTAAGGCTTAACTAGGCATAACCTTTGAAAACATGTATTAGGCTCTGAGGGCCATGAGGATAAAGAAATTGCAGGTAATGCGGCATCATGGCATGTTGTTGGAGCTCTGTTTAGTCCCGCCAGGATTTAAATGGGCCACAACTTTGAGACAGAATCCTTGCAGGCAGTGACAGTGATCAGGCCTTGCCAAAGATGTCAGATCGGAGGCCTTTTGAGGTCGTAAGGCTCTGCGCAATGCTTCCATGAACCCAGCTGGAGCATGGTGCAGAAATTCATAGTTCAGATACAGGCTGATTTGTAGGTTCTGCTGACCTCAAGCCTACCTGCTGCTTGCTTATGGCACTCTTATGGCCCTTCACGGAAGCTGAACATCAACGGCCCTGTGCGAACCGCCGCGGGCTTTGGTCAATTCAGTTCCTTTAAAAGTTGTCAAATGGACCATCATACGCGAAACGTGTGTACCGTTCATTGGTGCAGCTGCAGAGTAATGGGCCGAGCTGGCCACTCCGAGAGAGCCAATTTGGATCGGGACCAGTTTGTTCCATGAGGCCGGGAAAAATCCAGGACCCGAACACCAGACTGACTGTCTACCGTTAACGACGACTTCAGCCCAAGATCCCCGGCCCTACACCCGTACACAAACAGCGAATGCCAAACCAGGCAGACCTTGTCCAATATTGGTCGTTCATCCTCAGCCATGGACGTTTGCATATATGATCATATATGTAGAACCTTTATGCAACAATGAAGAACTTCGAAAAACGGGAAACAGCACCGTGGGGATAAGGGTTGTGGTGTATGCCCAAACCTCAACCCTACAGTTCGTGCGTGCTCTGGGCGTGACAGCCGAAAACACGTTTGAACTCAACACTTGAGGGGGTCAGACCCTGCTTGCAAGTGTATAGCTCATAGTTACAGCCAATGGACCCATGAACAGAATGCAAGAAGCAATATTTGAATGACAGCCCCCGAACCCCGAATCCTGGACCATAAGCACAGAAAAATCTGGTGGTAAGGGGGCCTTCTGCACAGCTGAGGGATCGCCCGAATCCCTTGCGGAGGAGATCATGCCTTCATCCAAGGAGCTCATGACATTCTGAGTAGGCAATAAATGAAGCACTTGAAGGATCCCAAACTCTAAAGGGCTTCCATAACCAAGTGCCCGTTTAAGGGCATCCGAAGGGCTTCTCATTAGGACGCAGCTCTTCTTGTGATCAGACGTATATGAGCAGATTCCTCGTATTTGAGATGTCTCCAGCATAGCAACCAAAGGAAAGCCAACAATAATAGTGCTAACAATAATGTTAAGAAGATCAAGCAATGCTCGCCCTAATACATGATAGTGCCTTCTTGGGAGTATCCGTTTTGAACTTATTAGGCGTGCGGGCCTCATTATTATAGGGAGAGGTGAATTCCTCTTAGACATCAGGAAGTCTTTCAACACAGGCCCTTTTTTGGCACAAGGAAACTAGCCCGCGGTGCCGCGCAAAGCCCCTGAAAACCACTATGCAGATGTTTGGCTTTTCTTGCGGGATGCCAAAGCCTTCGGTCAGGAGCAGGGATTCAAGATCACGCTCCATACCCCAACTCCAACAGCCCCCGGTCAGGTTCTATTCCTTCAGGTGCTATTGCCTGGACTGCCTTTGTGACCAAATAACGGAACCATAGCCTTCAGACCCCAACTTTTTTCAAGCTCCTCTCACCTAGCGACACCCACCACTAGCCCTTGCCTCCTACCCACAGCCTGCACCGCACTCCCTACCCTGATTCCTTAGCCTACCCGCTTAGACTGGAATCCAAAAGCATGCTCCACCCTGTAACCGCACACCTTAACCCTACCTTCCCTAACGTACGGTCCTACATGCTTGGAATGGGGATTGGGTGGCGCAAGGGAATGTCATTGGTCAGTGTTCTTAGGCTTCTCGAGTAGCCAGAGATCCTGAAACCCTCAGGCAGGGATGGGATCCCCCATAAAGACTTCTGTATACTGAAACGTGAAAATCCTAGATATAGGGCTAGATATAGAACACACACAAGGCCCCTAGCTCTTTGGAAGCCCTTCACAAAACCTGTTTATTCCTTGACGGCCCTATATAACAACTTTCTTCTGGTTCTACATATCCCTAGCATATCCCTGCATTACCCTACATACCCTTCAAATCTCAGCGCGTCTCCCGCACAAGCCTGACAGGAGGCGCTGAACACGGCGGAGGGAGCCCAAATCTTTCTGCAAATAGACCTACAGAATCTTCCGTTTGTTCACAGGTCATCGGGCTTGGTGCAGCAAACAATATAAGTTGTGATTTCGTATGGGGTTTCGTGCAACATAAGCTTAGGATTGGTTGACAACATGTAGCATTCTTGGTTTCAGGCTGGCTGAGTTGGAGCATGGGGTGCAAGATTTAATGTGTTTAGGATTCGGGAGCTCAGGAAATTTAAGGAAATGTTTGCTCCGGCAGCTTCACCACTAATTGCGACGACGAGAGTACTTGTAGAAGCGTGGTACGACTGAATGGTATGTGAAACGCATCTCAACGTGGAAGTGTTGGACAAAGGACGCCTGCTGAGCTGGCGGAAATACATCTCCGACGGAAGGTGACCGGGGCAAAAGACTGACGATTTTAAGCAAGTTTCACACCTCCTGCCTGGTGGCACATGATCTGCTTCAACACATCTTCGCAGGTAATGATATTGCGCCGGAAGTCAACCTGGAAGGTGATGGCTGACTATGCATCTGCAACACATATACGCACTTATTCCATCTGTCCGGGCCATCAGACCCCTGATCCATGTACTTGGCTGAAGTGGGGGGAATGCAGGGATTACGCTGGCAGATGTTCCATGCTACTGCAATTGTACGCACAAGACGAGAGTAGAGCACCGATCCGGCCCTCAAGGAGATGCCAACCATGAGCTCCAGGCTGCAAAAGACGGCCCGGTAATTACCTGGACCCCAAAAGTAAGTAAAATAATAGCCCAAAACCCCTAAAAAACAGTCCAAAGGACCATTATTCTACATACTTTTGGGGTTCAGGTAAACACTGAATCAGTTGGCAGGTTACACCATCTGGAAGGCAGCCTTGTTGGTCCGCAGGAAGGTAGCGGACCTTTCTGCTTCGTCTTGACGACGTGGGGTTTTCGGATCTAGGGACTATACTTGTTGGGTCCCTTTTGCGCGATCCTGTCTTGGGAAAGGAACTCCACACGTCGCGAAACAATGTATGGGCTTGTGGACAAAAAAATTGTGTACACCTTTCCACTCATATGAATGTGTGCGTAAGCGCCTACTGACAGAAACAAGGATTTCAGAGATGCCTTTTATAACTCATGAGTCATTTGTTGTAAGCATTTCATTCTTTTGGAATCTGAAACCTGATGGTACTCGTGGCCAAGTTCCCTTGGCCGAAGACATGGATTTCAATCAGAAAGACTATGTAAGCTGGCTCAAAGGGCAAGCATAAACACTCTCTGAAGGAATCACGGATGAAAACACTCGCATAGACATGAATCACATCTTGGTCTAAGTAGCTTCCTACAGCAATGGGCACAAAGGACAAATAAACTGCACGGGGTCTGAAAGCAAAGAAAGGATTCACCCTCGCCAGTCGCCAGGCAGGATGCATAATCTGCCCGATCAGGATCAGTCAGCGCTCCAATCTGGTTGATAATCCGCCTTACTTGTTGAAACTTCCAAGTAGCAGAAGTTGGAGCAATATCAAGTGTAGCAGCAGCAACGGTAAGAGTAGCAGACCCGGCAGCAGCAATCGCAACACAGCAGCAGCAGCGGCGGCGGCGGCGGCGGCGGCAGCGGCAGCGGCAGCGGTGCTAGTGCAAGGCTGATGACATCAAAACAGTATGTACATGTACCTATAATTACATGTGTATATGTGTGTATGTATTTATATATATATATACATATGCCCCACGTCTCTGCCTGATCCGAGCGCTTCGTACTCCAAAAGCCCTGAACTCCACAATTTCGCTGCAGGGAAGGAGCCCTGTCAGTGCTATTTGAGAGAATGCTTTCCTTGAGTGAGGGAATCATATTCTGATCTTACGCTGTGTGGCCTGTGTAAGAGCAAATGAATGTGAGATCCGAAGATGCCGAACCACATGCGGGATGCTACCCTGCATCCTCTGCCCCTTCTTGCCGTCTGACCCCTCGATTGATGTTGTCCTGAAAACCCAAACCGTGACTTGTTCAGGGTGCTGGTCTCTTTACGCGGCCTCTCGATTATTCATGGGCCTACAAAATGACGGCAACCGGAATATGAAGACGGGATGATGATTATGAAGAGCATCAGCCCTAAGTGACTGGTTGTTAGCAGGGAATAAGGGAATATACGCCCTACATAGTATATTCAAGATTCCCTTATCCCCTACTAATCCCAGACCCTAAACACTGTAATTTCCATGTTCTTTTCCATTACCTCCATATTATCCCCCTCTATTCCCATTTTCCCTACCAACCCTTAAACCTATATTATATATACATATAGACATATTCCTACTAACCCCCAGAAAGCCATGGAAAATTGACATGCGAGGCTCCCCAGGTACTGATCTTCATCCTGCAGACCTTGGAGCAACACAATGGGGTTCCTAGGGAATATATCATATTAATATAGGGATTATATAGAACGTATATAGGGATTATGTATATCTTGTGGGGATTATATGCTGATGATGGTTTGGGGTTCAGCAATAAGGGTTTATTTTGTATAGGGATCACATTAGGGTTTAGGGGAAAGGGTTTAGGCAATTCTGCATGACGAGCCCCAGGGTTTAGGTCTATGGGGATTTCCTAAGCGATCCCCTCTTCTACCCCGAAGTAATATACGGTAGCTGTCATGAGGATCCCAACAAGAGGATCTCCATGTGGGAAAAGTACAGACACGGCTGGACATCCGATATCGGCAGAGAATAATTTGGGTGCATGGAAGAAATCAAGTACCGCTTGTTCCTTAGGTATAGTTACAGCATGCATGGTAGGCGCTGCAACATCCCCTCCATCCATAATATCTCCTCAGCCCAAAACCATACTCCCAGAACCCCGCCATCTGAAAAACACAAATTGGCGATGCCACACGCACGACGGGTGCCTGACAACGCGCTCAAACATCAGATTCTGCTTCCGAACCCTTTCCTGGAAGCTGCTACTGCAATGTCCACAAACACTGATCCCCAGCATACTCCCAGAATAGTGAGACCCTCATGCAAAGGACCCCAAACTCCCAGCTTTACTTTCCCTACACACCTACACATACCGATAAACAAATCCCTTATGTGCCTCTACACGTCTGCATAACTGCTGCAGCCCCACTACACAGGACCGATATTGTGAAGAATTTCCCACAAAGTGCAGATGATGTGCGCTCCGAGAGCCGTGGATCGTTTCTGAAGGCCTGCTGCAAGTAGCGCTTCAAACCCAACTCGCTGGTTGAGGGCAGCTGCTCAGGGTTTAGGGTTCAGAGGGCTAGTAGCCCAAGATGCCAGTGTCGGGCTAGGCAGGCGCACTACTGACAGTTTGATGAGGCAATATGATGGACAGCACCATGCAGCAGTGACATACTTATGGGCAGCAACCAGAACGGAATGTCGACGCAAGTGTGGGAAAGAAAGCGAAAATACCATGTTGACTGTGTGGTTCACAGTAAAATCCGGCATGCATGTATAACTTCCCAAGCTAGTGCTCCAATTCCAGTCACAAAGAACCATGCTGGCTTGGGCACGTGGGTTCCAAGCATCTCAGTGATCTATGTCAACATTCCTTTGAGCAATTGGACGAGTGCGCTCAACGTAGGGGAGCTTAATGCCGGGCTAACACACTTCGAGGCAGCATGAAACAGCTGGACCTTGCCAAAAGCTGGGAGAAGCTACTGTATCAGCTAGTTCTATAGAATGTCTCATTTTTCAGCCGCATAACGGTTCGATTGCCTTTCAATGGACCTTTGAAGTAAGCATGGTCCGCCGCGATGCTGGTTCCACAAAGTCATCGAGTCAAAAGCTTTCGAAGACACCCAGCATCCCTCCCAGGATTCGGTATCGCAGAAACTGGAAATTCAACTGAAGCAGCAGCTACAAGAAACATGGCGCTTCTTTGATCCCTTGCTTTTCTCCTCGCAAACGATGCTTCCTTGTCATCTAACACCGCTTGGTCAGAGACATCGTCGCTAGGGAGGGCCGCACGGTCTCCAGGTGGAGGATGCAAATCGTGTTAAAGGCTGGTACTTGCACGGCTGGCAACTTCACGTGTCTACTGATGTAGTGGTGCATGCGAGGATTAGCTTTAAACCTACCTTAAATGGCTAAGAATGAGGGAGCAGGTCCCCGTGGTAGTCCCTATATCATTCCGACAGTGCTCACTGTAACCCATTCTCTGGATGTAGCAAATCTCAAACCTAATGGTGATCATGATCGTATCCAGACCACTTCTCTTCAGCAGATGGGGAGGAGTTTCAAGCGCAGTTCAGACTTGTACCTTGCCGTAATTAAAGATCGCCATCGCGTCTTGACACTGGGCTTTTCACTTAAAAACACGCATAAGACGAGGAAGCGAACTGATGAACTTGAGACGCTGCATTCTGAGTACATGGACTTTTGGTCTTGCGACAAGCGGCCGAAAAATGCACTGAGCCCGTGCAAATCCTGCAGAGGCCCGCGCATAAGCGCGCAATGCTCTGAAAATGCGCTCGGGCGCATGGAGAAATCATGTGAAGCTGGACTGAAGTTGGGCTCGTGATAAGGTCCTGCATGCGCCTACGAGCGTTAGAGAAAACAAGTGAAAATCAAGTGTCGGCCATGCCAAAATCCGAGTGCACACCCTGCACGCTGACCTGCTGCCGTTGGATCTAGACCATGCTCATTCTAGCCATACATCGCTGTCGCAAAGCCGAACCCCGTCCTCTGCTAGGTAAGCATAATAGGAGAGACTTAGTGACTAGTGGTATCCATGAAAGTAACTAGGCACGAAGGTCTTAGAGGGTCGCAACTGGGGCTTCCTTGCCTAGTCGAGAGACTTCATAAGCTGGCAAACATATAACCTCTGAACACCTTGGAATTGTTCCAGACAATGCTTGTACTGTCAGCGTTGTTCCTTGGAGTTGCTCGTTTTAGCGTCAGGGTATGGTTCCTTTCGAGCCCTCTGGCCGGGCATTTAAAGTTAAATTAGTCTTGGGCACGTATGTAAATGTATGTTGTGAAGTCCTGCAAAGTAGAGATGCAAACCGGAACTTGTCGATCGTGTCTGAGCCGGGACTACAGAACGCCAGACTGACGAAGCCATCATGGTCCACACGCCCCTCAAAACTCAGCCCCCAAAAATCTCTTCCTAGGAAAGGAAGCACAACGTGGAAGCGCGCGTGGCCGCGCCAAATTATCCTGGAGCCTGGTGGCTAACTCACACGATACCAGCAGCAACAACGCAACAGGGTGTCCGGCCTCAAGGCTCAAGCAAATGATTAAGCTATGCACCTTGGATGCTGCTGCCCGGTCTGGGGCAAAGCTGGGGTACGAACACAATATTTGCGAGTTCATAGCGAATGGAACACCTCAAGCCCATAGACTAGAATAAGGGACTAAATAGAACCCCAATTGAAGTGAGAGCGATCCACGGTTGACGCGTAGCAAGCACTGGCCGATGATCCCCAAAATCCAGGCTCTTTTTGGGAACAAGCCTTCAGCTAGATCTGCATGAGACCTGCACTCAGTACTAATTCCTGTGGACGTTTTGCTTCAATGCACAGAGCTATTACCAAAACAACAGCTCGTCAAATACATCCCTGGTGGACCGGGCGTGCACACAGCCAAAGTGTGACAGGAGATCGAAGGTTCATTTCCCAGATCCGCGACACCTTTGGCTGACGACGTGGGCTAGCACTAGGAACAGCAGTGACAGTGGCCCATGGAGGTATGGCGGTTATAGAGCTACTGGCAACACGCAGTCAGTAGTTAAGGCATAGCTATCAAAACAATGCCAACAATTGCTCGACAGCTTGTTCTACTCCCACAGCACCGCTAAAACCTGCAAAGCACATTTGGTAGGCCACAAATCGGGGGGAGAACCCAATATAGCACCCCAAATACTATCCCTGAACCCTGACCCTTACATTCCCCATGTCAGGCCCATTTGCTAAGTTTCGAGCTGAGGCTGGGGGGATTGGGGTTCAGGGTGAGCTCGTCAGTACCATGACCTCCCAAATACCCAGAATATCCCAGAATAAAAGACTGTATACTCCTGAATTTGGGGTGCTGCAGCTTGTGCACTACACTTGCGCTCGCGCTGTCTCAGCGCCGGAAGTGAGAATATCTTTAAAGCATGGCCTTGCGAAGGGTCTCCCATATTCAACTTGAGGCTGGGTTCCGGATGTGAAGTCCCAGTCCCACACACCGCGACATACCCCATACTGTGACTTCAGTACAACGACGTCCACGACAGTTTCAGTCGTCAATTGTGGGCCTGTTCCGCAGCCGCCTAGTCTACCTTCTACATGTGCCTGTCCTGACAAGCAGAAGTGGAAGCAAAACTGCTATGAAAACCACAAACCCAACAACCGTTGAGGCGAACCCTGGGCCCCAACGACAACTCCTAAGGCCTAGGACCATCATGGCCGGCACCTTGAAGTCTGCATACACCCAAAATACTGCCATGAATAATACAAGAACTAATCCTATTCTACAAATTAGGAATAATTATCAGAATAATGGGCAATCTATAGCTATTCATGACGCTGAATCAGGGCGGTTTGGGGTTGTAGTCCCAAGGGCAGCGGCAATTGAGGGTGACCGCTATTGAGCCCGCCATAACTTGTCCACTACATCCCTCAACCCAAAGCCATTGGGCAAGCCTCTTCAAACAATGGCGGAGCTTGCAGCACGCTGGCCCTGCAGAGCTTGTCTTGAGCTCGGGTGTGCACATTCTGGGACATTGCACTCACTACAGGTTACCCTGTTTCGTTTGTGTTACTGAATCTCTAGTTTTTGCCCGGGACGATATGAACCTGGCATCAGGGCCGAGTTCTCAAAAACGCGTGCTATCCACCGGAGCAATTATGCCAGGCCAGACAGGACTACTGGTAGCCTGGCCATCAGAAAAAAAGGTGCCCTTTATGTACCATTAAATACCTTAATCCTCATACTACAGTGGATGGAGGACATCTTCCATCACCCTATATTGCCCCCCAACAGCGATTACTAAATTTCCAGGATCGTAGGTGGTGCAAGATTCCTCCATCCATTGTAGGCCCTCCATCAAAAGGGACCTCCAATTTCTGGAAACCCCCACTTGCTTGCCTACCTGGGTCATGATGGAAGCAAGATTCCTGCGCTACAAGCGCTTCTTGTTCTGGACCCTTCAAGGAAGCCCTAGCGTGAAGGACTATTTTCTCTGCATGAGGCTTTTTTTATGGGGCATTCTGAGGATGGTAGGCCAGGGGCCCATGGCTCCAGATGCACTCAAAAAGCCTTCGTAACAAAATCCTGACTGACGGGGTGCAGGAAGCGCGACGGGATTTGTGGACACTCTATCGGCTGCTGCGTGAAGTCCCCAAGCCCCCAAACCCTTTTCTTCGCCTTCGGCGCGCCGGGACGAAGCTCATCATTGTAGAGCTCATCATCCTCATCCGTGACCTGATGGGAGGTTCATGGGTAGTTAGAAGTTGTATATGTGGCGGTATGCGCGCCTTAGCCTGGAGCATGGCCACACTTGTCTTGAATTGGATGAGGTTGTTCCCTTCTTTGTCAAGATTGAAAGGTGTGCTCATTCTGAGAGGACAGCAATTTGTGGGGCTGCGAGATCTCTACAAGCGATCGGCTGCAACTGCTAGTGCGGATTGGTCTTTCTGAATCCTGCAACCAACTCAAATTCGCATAACTGAGAGAACATGCCTTAAAAATCTGCAGGCCCCTGCCCTAAACAGTCATTCTCTCTCTTGCCGTATGATTGCGAACATCCTGTATAGACTCTCATGACTCAATCTGGGCAAAGATTGGTCCTGTACCCTGCAATCATGCCATCTCCTGCAATCTCTGCTATCTCGCACAAAGCCATGAATACGCTCAGATTCGCGCCGCCGGACATGTTGAATTACTCACTACTAACTATAGAACCATCACATGAGTTGGCACAGCAGCGGTACCCTTGAAAATGGTCCTTCAAGATTCAAGGATGCACGAAACCAGAAATGCTACCCAATGAAGTTGCGGATTCCTACAGGGCCCCCATAGTTATCAATTCAGCAGGCAAAGAAAGGGAGCTGCATCAAGCGTGGGAGGCGGTTCTGCACAAGCCTCCTTATAGGCCTTCTGCCCAAATCTCTGATATCCATGTAAATCCCAAACCGGGCAAGCGTAAACCCTAAACCTTATAACTCCCGTTGTGAACCCGCCCAGCCTCATCGACTACCCTAGGGTCAGCAGGGTTGGTGAATCCATCCTCGGCGTATTTGAGGATTTTCTCGAAAGCGCACACGCGCAAGGGGCTATTGAGTGCCTCAATAGAGGTACATTGGGCCTAAAGTAAGGCTGAAAATGTGGAAGATGGATAAAGGAGCTCTTCCTAGGCCGAGGCCTGGATAAAGAGGGAGGGGGGATACTGATGCTGCAAGCTTCTGACTGCTACGGAGTTTAGGGTAGTTCTTTCAGCGGACATGCAGCCTGTGAAAACCTTAGCAAACTGCATCAAGGATGAGCCTAAAAACATACTTCTGAGAAGCTCCTGCAGTTTGTTTTGGTTTCTTGTGGCTACTGCTGGGGAAAATGGGGTATGCTGCTGATGTGTGGCACAGTACTTGTGACATGAACCTCAGGAGAAAAGACCTTAACCTTAATCTACCTAAATGAGATGGCAGTCGTGGTAGGGCCCTGGGGCCCTGGTCCACAGTCCACAGCGTATGCCGTTTTATGTTCGTTCGGTAGCGCGCGGATGGGCAGGAGGGGAAGGTAAGGGCTTCAAGTCCAGGAGGTTGGGCCTGCAAGCTGAGGCAGCTTTTTTTGTCTTAAGGTCCTAGTAAGAAAGCAATAATAGTACTGGTCATAATAGTAATCAACATACTCCTACTACTACTACTACTA
>CAJNIZ010001890.1:0-12369 GCA_905231905.1 Symbiodinium pilosum | reverse complement strand
GTTTAGGGGTTAAGCGCTTAGGGTTAGGGTTTAGGGGTGGTGGGTAAAGTTTACGGCCAATCGTTGGGATCCATTTTGCGCACCCTCCTGGACATCTCAGCGGCCTGGCGGAATGTTGTGGCTCATGTGTGGAAGGGATGACATTTTTCTCGCAGCGCGCACAAGTCACCAACAAGCCTCAAAGGTTCCATGTAGCTATATAGTATATACTTCGGGCCCAAACGGGTTCTCATAAGGGCTCAAGTGTATACCTTATACCTAGATGGAGCCTTTGGGAGCATCCTAACCCAGCCGTCCAGACAGCACCCGTCCAATAACGTTCGGGTCAACCAAAGCAGGCGACCCTGAACCCTAAACCCTTAAACCCTAAACCCCTAAACCCTAAACCCTAAACCGTGTTCCAAAACCAGTGGTCCCCATTTATCTCAACTTCGAGAACAGGAAAATCCGAGTCCCAGGGACCCCCTACTTGGAGGGTCAGGGTGACTTAGTAACCAGGTTCATAATGGGAGTAACTGGGGTTACTAGCCATATGGGGGTTATTAGTATAATTGCTAAATCCCCTTGACCCTCCCAGAAGAGGAGGGATCCCTGTTTTAGTGGAAAAAGCGCGAGTATGTGCGCGGGGAGCATGTGGAGCGCTGCCAAACTTACACAATGCCACATCCTTTTGGGGGGGGGCGCCTCCCCAAGGCTCGGGGTTTACGAAAGAATCCCTTTCCCCTTGTATCAAAGACCCCCCAGGCTGCCCATACGAACTCATTACGTGTGTGTAACAAAAAGGTGGGCTACTTCAGGGAATACCTAACCGGTGAATGGCACTGCTGGTAGCATATTAAACGCCCTGCATCACGTCACTTGCTATTGAATATACATATGTAAATACAATCCTATCACAGTGACAAAGGCATAGGGCACTTTAGGTCGTGCAGGGCTTTTAGTACCAAGCGTATGACAGGGATTGTGCTCTTTGGAAGGAAAGGGAATACTTTAAGCAGTTGAGACTATAGCTCGAGTGGGGGCTCAAGGCCTGCCAAGCCTCTAGGCTTTTGGGCGTCCCAGGGCATTTTCAAGGCCTCCAACCTCCCATCCACACTCTACTGTACTATGCTATACTAAACTATACCATATACTATATACTACAAACTATATACTATGCTCTATACTATATAGCCTCCACTCAGATCCACACAACCTCCCCCAAGCCTCTAGAGCCCTCAGGCCCAGGCTTTCACACATTTCAATGAGGTCAAGGGTGCCAAGACCATGGATACGGTTGATACTAAAAATCCTGCATGACCCTGAGTACCTTATGTCTTGGAAATTATGTTACTATAGTATTCAAAGGTCATGCAGGTTTTTCGGTAGCAACCGTAGGAGGTATGGCCGTTGGGTTCTGATCGGCGAGGTGCCTTCGCGACAGATCCTCCCCCCCAAACCCCTGGGGGTGCATGGCATTCATCGCCGCTGCGCGGTAAGACGCCTTTAATCCAAAAATCCCGAATGCTATGCCCTAGACCCTACCTGTAACCCCAATTCCCTAGAGTTTAATAGGTCATGCCTACCAATTGCGGGGGTAATTGCTACTGAGCCCTAGGTAATTGGGAGTACAGGTAGACCGCGTAAATCAGTCCTCTGGGGCAGCTTGATCTCCCTGAAGCCGTGGCCAATGTTCAAGATCTCCGAGGCAGTCTGACCTGTCCTGTAAGAGAACTCTCTAAGGGGGCTCGCAAAAAGGGCTAGGGCTTCACAGGTAGGACCAAGGTACCAAAGCCTAGAATATAGCAGGAACATAAGGACCTGGCAGGCATGTTCCTATTCTTTCTATATTTGTAGAATTCCCTGTTTGGGGTCCCCATTAGAATCCTTTTGTGGCAGCACCAGCCCAGAGGGTCCAAGTACCCCACAAAGGTTCCGAAAAAGGGGTGGTAGGGTTAGTAGCGGTTTCTCAGGATATGTAGAGCTTAGGGTTAGTTGGGCTTTGTGCGCTGGTAATTATAATGCAAATTGGGGGTAAACGTCTTAATTATCAAGTACCTGGACCCGGAGGGAGGGGCTTGGAAAAACAGAGGCCCCTTCTTTGGGGGGAGGCTGCCTATAATCAGGGTTTTCGTTCTTTTGGCCTCGTCAGGGCAGGTATACTGCAAACATATGAGGGAAAATGCCCAAAATGACAACCAAGCAGAACAGAAAGTACAATACAACATGAACTAGCATGCTAATTACAGGGATTAGGGGTTTTGCGGGATTTGGGCCCAGAGTGGTTCCCATACAACTTCTTTGGGGCCCAGGTATACACTTATAGCAAGCCTTTGGGCAAGGGCCATAGGGACACGAGTGCCCATTGTTATTGCCGGTAGAAATCTCTCTCCCGCCATTTGGTAATCATAAGTCATATTATCCCCTCGCAATGCGCATAGATCAAGTCACGCTACTTTCGCATATTATATACTTCCAGAGAAGCATGTAGATTCCGTCCACACCGATCTTGCATTCAGACCTTGAATTTTCCATTCACACCGATCTTGCATTTAGACCTTGAATACAGCACACTCCCTGCAAAGAAGCCCATCACAAGGGCCCAGCCTAAGAATGTCTAGAATCAAGAACTCAGGCTCAGCGGGGCTTCCACTATCCCCAGGGATCCATATAGCCCAAAGTAGATCGTGTACGGTATACAGTTTGTAAGATTAGAGAAGTTTAGATGGCGGGGGGGGGATGGAAAAGAACATGCAAAGGACATTCCTTCATCCCTTGCTACTGAGGGGTAAGATAAACCATTATGGGCTATTAGACCCTAAAAGTCCCTATTAGGACCCTATTAAGGGTAGATTAAGGTACCCTTAAGGTCTAATAGCCCATAGTGGAATGCAATGGGACAAGCTAGTTGTTTTTCGACTAGTTGTTTTTCGACTGGAGATGTGCGCTAAGAGTCAGTGGGCTCTGAGACTGATACTTTCAAGTGCAGTCTGACTTTGCCTTGCAATGGCTCAGGGGACCCCAGAAGAATCAGACCCTAAACCCTGAACCCTAAACCCAGAACCCTAAACCCTAAACCCAAAACCCTAAACCAAGCTGCCCAGCGGTTATCTAAGCTCCATCGAAGTGACTTTTCAATGGAGGGTTGCACGCCAAGAGCCCATGAACCTCAACCTCTTTTTTCAAATTCTGTCCTCTCCAACACTAGAAAGTCTGGCAAACCCTGGTGCCTTCAGCTGTTTTTGCCTTTATCGCAGTGACTCCATCTTATCTTCCATTATTCTGATAGTTTGTCTTCCCCAGATGGCCCCATACACCTTGTCAGGATCGAAACAGTATTTAAGGGTCTTGGGGTTTAGGGTTTAGGATCCCTCAAATTCTAAACCCCCTCTTGTCCACTGCCCCTTGAAACCCAATGTGCCCCAAAACCCTACACTGACCTTTTTCCCTATCCCAAAGGATCCATGCAGCTAAATTCTAGAGTATATGCTTAGGCCCCAAGGTGGTTGGGTGGGAATCCCTGGGGGCCTGAAGTATATACTGCGTATATGTATATGTATATGTGCATATATACATATGTACGTATATATGTATTGAAGATTTATACAGCTGTATTAAATGGTATATTTTAGGCCCCCAAGGAGTTACATCAGAAGAACTGTGGGCTTGAAGTATATACTGTATATCTACATGAGCTATAGTCTAAACTCCAACCACTCAAATGCTCTCCCATATAACCCCCTTCAAGGACTGTCGACTATAGTTCACATGGAAACTTTAATTTGGAACTCAACCCTGCTTTAAATCCTAAACCCTCAACTCTAAACCCTAATCTCCACACTCTAAACCCTAAACTCTAAACCCCAAACTCTACCCTAAACCCTAAACCCAAAACTCTAAACCCCTTTATTCTCTAATTTGGCAAATAGGCTCCAGGCCTATGTCATCTTCAGCCTTGCTTTGGTCATGTCCTGCAGAGTATACTTGCAGGGTCAGCTGGACTTAGTAATAATAAAAATAAGAGTAGTAATAATAATAGTAATAGTAATAGTAATAGTAATGGTAATAGTAATAGTAATAGTAATAATAAGTAAGTAAGTGGCTACTGGGGATAAGGGTTTAGGGTTTATGGTTTAGGGTTTAGGGGTTATAGGTGATATGAACCTACTTACTAAGTCCACCTGACCCTGAAAGTACGGGGCAGGTCCAAAACAATCAGAATTATACTTCATATGACAAATCCTGGATGACCTCAGTATACTACAACACCATAATTCCAAAGGCATAAGATATCCAGGGTTAGGCAGGATTTTCCCTGCCCAACGTATCCCCTGATTCCCCAAACTAATGTTGCTGTCGGCCCTAATGTAATACCAACATGTGGGCTTCTGGGGTCCAGAGGGTTCCTAGTGAGAGTATGGGTGGCGTTTCCAACGAGTCTAGTTTTGTGTGATTCGTGTTCGCAGCGTTAAGAAAAATCATTCAGAGCCAACTGAAACCCTTTCTGGTAGTGCGTAATCCTGTACAGCGCTCAATTGGTCAGATTTTCGAAGAATGTTCCGTGCTAGGCAAGCCGGGGCTCTTAGGGGTCAGGCAAGGCCATGCAATTGGGACCCGGTCCTTGAATAGCACCCACATCAATGCCCACGCGGCGGTGGCGGTGGCAAGCATGAGGGCGGGGGAGGGCGCCTGTACTTGCCCGTGCTTTGTAGGCATCAAGGAATAACAAAAAACATGGACACCAGCAAATTTGTTGGGGATTAGAGTTCAGGATGTAGTAGTGGTTAGTAGGGCGTGAAGGAGTTGCATATAGGGAATATTCTACCGGTATTACACTAAGGGCAAGCACATAATAATCATAATATACTTACCCAAAACCTATACTGAAGTTCCTATTACCCTAAACCCAAGTAGCTAAATATTGGGTACTTGGACACTCTGGGTTATGGGAACCGTCTTTGTCTACCACCAACAGTAAGCAGTAAGTGTAATTACTTGGCGCGGCTCAGCATCCTCGGAAATCTCAGCACATGGTTAATCTTGGACCTCTTCTAGCCTTAAGGCCCTCCAAAATGTGCTTTGGGGACCCCTTATTGAGGATGAGGAGTGGCTCTTAGGAGATCCCAGACAATCCCTTTTAACAAAAGCAATCCACAGGGGCTGCAGAACCGCGGGAGGTTGAGGACCCAAGTTAGGGGACCTTAATTTCCATTTTTCTGTGGGCCCTTGTGTCAGGGGGGGGTGCCCTCAAGATTGAGGCGGGTCCAACGCTAGACAGTGAATAGGAGGAATCGGAAAATAGTTTGCTGCACTTCATTATCTCTAGATTGTCTTTAGACTCCTGCAGTGTTCCCATATTCTTCTGGAACACCATGAACATCCTTGAGAAGCAAAGAAGATCCGTGATTCAAAAAAAATGTCCGTTGGACCCTGTTGAACGAGCTCCTCGATGAACATTATGAATGTGAAAACCAACGAGGGAACAAAGAGGGTCCCTCTTCAAAGTTAGGCGTTCCAGCGACCCTCACAAATTACCTTTTGATTGCGAGCCTCCTATTTGGCCCTTTAAAGAACAATAATCCGTTTTCAAGGTAGTTGTCATGGATTTTAGACCTCCATAGAGGGTTGATCATGCGGGTGGGTATAGCTAGTAGGTTAACTGCATTTCTCGACCTTTCACTTACTGGCGCTTAAGGGGTGAGTGCACCCCTACAATAGTTAGTATATAGCCAGCAGAATAATATTCCACATCATTCCACCCCCACTCCATTTATAGGCACCCTCAACACTAAACCCTGCATCATGTAGCAGCTTCCATTCTCTTTTCTACTCCCCCGTTCAACGCCAGCTGGTAAAGTAGCTACTCAGGAGTTGGGCTATCAGGTATGGCACTGCAGTAGTCGCTGTTGGGGGTTGTGGTTAGTGTTACGGGCCAATACCTTTCCCTTGCTGAATATATATTTTTCTCTTGTAGGGGGGGTCCATAAATGAGACGCCCCTATCTAAACCTGGATGCACCTCGTCAACAAGTCTCTTACGGTTGATGCCAGTCCTGCATGACCCTCATCACCCTAAACCTTGGGAATTGTGCTGCTATAGTTTGCTAAGGTCATGCATTTCTAGTGTATGAGCTGTAGTTTTTGGAGCTCCCATGCACAGATTTCTGCAGGAATGTTCTTTTGGAATCACGACACTCTCTCATGCCCCTGAATGTCTGAAACTACTCTCCTGTCCCAGACCCCGAACGCTAAAGCCCGAACCCCCAACCCTCACCTCAAATTATCCCTAAAACACAAAACCCCAAACCCTAAATCCCTAAATCCCTAAATCCCTAAATCCCTAAATCCTAGACATTAGACCCCTACACCCCAAGACCTAAACGAGGAACCCTGAAGTTTCGGAAGGTACCCTTGGCCAAGCTAGGAACCCCAGAAGGCACCCTGAAGCAACTACTGTCCTTTCAAAAAAATCTGGCTTGCACATATTACCAGAGTTTAGGGTTTCACATACCACCGCTCCTTGCTCATTGCGACTGGGCCAGGACCTAAACCCTAAATCTTAAAACCCTAAACCCTAAACCCAAAGCCCCAACCACTAAACCCTACACCCTAAACCCTAAACCCCAAACCCTAAAACCCTAAAACCCTAAACCCCACTCTATAGGATCCACCATCCCTTGCCTCAGGGCTCCCATGGGCTGTCCCAGAGCACTTGGACCCAACCTAAGCTGAATTTGGGGTTTAGGGTTTAGAGTCTTGGGGGTTTAGAGTTCAGGAGGCTTAGAGTTTAGAGTTTGGGGGCTTAGGGTTTAGGGTTTGGGGGGGGGTTTATAGGGTTTAGGGGTTATAGGGGTTATAGTGGTTCAGGGGTTTTAGGAGTATAGAGGTTTAGGATTGGCCACCATGACTTTTGCAGTGTTAGGAGGCAGTTTACTATAGGATCCCACCCGCGGTTGAAACCCTAACTCATAAACAACCCTAACTAATTCTACTAGAGATTGATTTAACTTTTCTGGGAGATGTGTGGGGACTGTGCAGGAATAAGTGCGCAGAGTTATCGAGTAGTATATTGCTTTGGCCCAAAATATCTGTATAGGGATCCCGTTCGGTCCCAAATTATCTCTTATATCCCGACCCTGGGAGAAACCGAATTGTATGGGAAGCCGAGCGGCCCCAAAGTTCTTCCTATTTAGGTACTTAGACCCTTGAAGGGCTCTACACAGGAACCCCTTTGGGCCCAACTTACATCCGATTTAAGTATATGGTTGGACCATGTTGGACCCTTGGAGAAACTAAAACTTCCCAACTCAGGCGCAGCAACATCGAAGGTCTCGGGTCAGCATCGGCATCCTGCGAGACGGCACCCTAAACCCTAAACCCTAAACCCTAAACGGCGTGGGCCACGCGGTTTAGGGTTTAGGGTTTAGGGTTTAGGACTCACAAATGCAAGGTTTAAGGCCTGTGAGTGCTCCTCTCAAGCTGAACGCCAAACCCTAATTGCCACCCCCCCCCCCATCGCTGGACCCTACACTCCTCCAAACTAACATGGAAACCCATATAGCCCCAATTTAGAGGGACTGTAGTCTTTATAGGGCCCCTTTTGGGTTTCCATGTTAGTTTCCAGGAGTGTAAACCATTGTACATGGGGGGTTGAGCTAAACGTCCTTTTGGGAAACTATTTGTCTAGGGATCCTGTAAAGCTATAAGGACAAGTAGAAGGCAAACTCTATTCCGGAACAGGATAAGCCCTGGACCCACTATTAAAGCCCCTAAACCCTACGCCCTAAACCCCTAAACCCCTGAAACCTAAACCCCGAAACTCTAATACCCCAGTATAAATACCTGGCCTTGGGACAGCCGTTTCCTGGCACCCTATAACGCCGCAGTTCAGGGTTTGGGGTCTAGGGCTTAGCCCAAGGGTTAGGGGTTTACGGTCTAGGGTTTAGGGCAGGATCCCTGAATGAACGAACATACCTTCAATCATAGTAGAGATCCTAGTATCATGTAGGGCATACTCCCTAATTACTGGATATTGGGCTTTCTGGGTCATAATGGCATAAAGCCCTGTCCGGTATCGCGGGGAGGAGCTAGGGCTGTAGGAGGTTGAGGGTGTGAGGCCTCGGCGCGTCGTGCCAGTGGAAACAGTGCCAGGGTTTTAAGGTACTAGGGCTAGCATGCGCTAGTTGCTGAGGTTTCCCGCGCGCGCGTGCGTCCTTTCACTTGCTGCAGCAGCTGTCAGCAAGATGTGGGCCTTCAGCGTTGGATGTTTGGTGGGTCATAAGTAATATTAGGGACCTCGCTGACTCAATGGTCCAAATATCCTAGCCGTAAACAGCGCACCAAACTAAACCCCCTCCAACACTCTGGACCTCCAAGCGGCGCTAGACACCCGAAACTGAAAGTTGCAGGCCTTTGGGATCCTAAACCTCCTGGTCAACTCTCAAAACCTGAAGTCCCAAAGCCTGCAATGCAGATTTATTCAATCGTTCTTCCCGTGCTTAATGAGGAGCGGTGAGTGAATGTGGGTAGCATTTTAGTGGTATATATGAAGATTGTATAGGGATTATTATTGGATCCCCTCCCTCACTCTCCCTCAAGCACCAGTAGGTCATTCAACATCCCTCCCGCCTCATCAAGAAAGGCTAAGTCTACCATGGGAAGGTGGCAGACGTCAGCCTGATCCACGGGCACTCCGGGCATTGCTTAGGATTCCAGCTGTGCTAGGACGTGGACCTACAAGTACATTGGTCAAGGGCTGAAATGGAAGAACAAATGGAAATGACTACGAATTTTCAAGGGATTTACGTTACGTTGCTTCTCGAAAGGTTGGGAACCTTGAGGCACCTCTCTCACCTTCGCTGCACTACCAGCGATAGTAAAGCCTGGAGTGTTCTGGCAAACAGCATATGGCAGAATGCCGATAAGTCATGTATCCAAAATTCAAAATTCAAAGCATGACATGCCTGCGATCCATGACTACGTAGTCCCCATACAAATCTATCCAGCAAAAAACAATTCACCTTCAACCTTGGCACAATCCAACATGCACTGCCCTGGATTCCGTGAAACCTCCAACATCTTGGAGTTTTAGCAGACGCATATTTGTGGTAAGGGAATTGGTAAGATGTGCTGGTGCTGCTACTTACTAGTACATACTAGTACTAGCTGGAGAAGCAGCAGCTGCTGCTACTGCCGCTACTACAACCACTTGCTACAACTCCCGCTACTACTGCTATTACTACTACCACCACTGCTACTGTACTACTACTTGCAGTACATACCACTGCTACTGCTACTGCTGCCAGCCACTTTTGAAGATGATGGATTTGACTGCGTTGCCTTAATTCCTGAATGCTCCCGGTTTCCATATGACGTTCCTGTTTCCCTTTGATTCTAACCCTGAGGCTAAACAAGGCTAGACCATGAAAAAAAGACCCTGCACTCTGAAACCTGACGCCTAAACCCCAACCCCTATGTTGAAGGCTGAACCCTTAACCTCTCGTCCTAAGCAACCCTAACCCTCAGAATTAAAATCCCATCCTACTGCAGTCTTAATCCCCGCCTCCGGGCGTTCCCGACGTGGCTCTGGGCAGAGGCCGGGAGGGGGGCCCAGGGTGTGAAGGCCGGTGCCTGATGAAAGGGTTGTTGGAGTTCAGGGGGTCTCGGGTTTAAAGTTTAGGGCTTCTTCGGCGTTGAAGGGGCTTTCGGCTGGCTAAAAAGGGCGAGAAAAGGTGCTGGAGGCAAGAAGTTTCGGCTCAGGGTCAGGTTTCAAAGCGGGCGTTCACTGTTCAGAGTGGCAGGGAATCTAGGTTTGGGGGTTAGGGAGACTTGGGTTTTTGCCATAAACTAATTGCCCCTTTCTAGGGGTCCATGTTAATTAAAAGCTTAAGGTTCATGATCAACATATTTTAGGTTCTAGATTGGGGTCCCCCTATTCTGGAAAACAAGAGGCTCCTGCAGGTGCAGAAGCGAGGGATCAGGTGGCTTTCTCCATAAACTCCTAGTATCCCCCTTGATAACCACTATAGTAATCCCCTATATAATCCCCTATATAACCCCCCTTTAGGGAGTTTAGACTTTAGCTCATCTGTGGGGGCGGGGGTGCTGTCCGGCGATCTGGGGTTGTTGCGGGCATAGCTTTTGTCAGGATTGGTTGCCGCCATGAGTATTCTCATTGCAACTATTGAAGTTGTGAATGTAGGAAGGGATCCTTGCCGCTCTACCCATTCCCACTCAAGACAGAAGCTTTTTTTTGCGGTTGCGCCAAGTAAGACTGTAGTCTTCGAAAAACTATACCCAAACGGAGGCCATTATAATCTAATAAACATATTGGGTACCATAGTACAACCCTAAACCCTAAACCCTAACCCCCCCGAATAAAATACTACTCAGGAGAACTTCCCAGGAAAGCATCGCTGGTCGAGCTTAGGTTGACAAGCCATATTTACAACATGGCAGGTTCCTCATTCCTAGACCCTCCTCCTACCCTCTATTAGGGTCTAAGTACCCACTATTAGGGACCATATATCCCCTATTAAGGGTACAAGGAAGGTCCTGGTTATCAGATGGATCCTATTGCCCAGAGGGTCCAAGTACCCAATAATCAGGTACTTGGGTTTCGGGTAATAGTAATTATAGTGCAGGTTTTGGGTAAGTATATGATTATTAGGTACATGGACCCTTACGGTTATCCTAAACCCTAAACCCTAAGCAAGTTGTGCATAGAATTCTTAGAATCCTCACGGCCTGGTGGGGCCGGTGGGAGCGATGAAGGGGGCGCTCGGGCCATGCCGAACCATGCCTGACACACACTGGGTGTTAGCAAGGAATAAAGGAACATATGATATGGGGGTTATATACGGATTTTATAGGAATTATATTCCGTTGTTCCCTACTAAGCACCAGTAGGGACAGCTGCTCAGCGCTTAGACTTTTAATTTAGTTTTTCACCAAAGGATCCATGCACATATGGTATACACATAGGGCCCAAAGGGATTCCCAGTTCCTGCGGGTCCCAAGTTGCTATACAACTGCTTGGGCCCTTTACGCTTGTTTCGGGCTCGTTTACGGGTAGACATGTCCAAAAATTATATGATTATTGTATACTGGACCCTTAGGGCTAAGGTTCAGGGTTTAAGGGTTTACGCGCTAGGTCTTGGCTATAGTCACCCAGCTATACGGCGGGTGCAATCCCTGCAAGGTTCCCGGTTTACGGGTTGTAGGGTAAAGTTTCAGGGTTCGAAGTATCAAGTGACCAGGGCTTCCATGTAGAACGGACGATTTTTTTTATGGATTTGGATCTGTGGGTTGGGGACTGGTTAGAAGAGTCTGCATCAAGATACTGCAGCAGTTCTCTCGCGATTACAGTTCTCGGGTAAAGGCCATTTCCACACTGAAAGCGCTTGTTCTAAAGCAGTTCTTGCAATGGCCTGCACACCCAGGCCATCCGTTGGAGCCATTAGAGGGCTGCATGAGACTCTTCAGTCAGAGACGCTGGGTTTCAGATGTTTTTTGGAAGGGGTCAGGCAAGTGCCATGCGTGCTTGCGGGCTCTTTGGAACCTAAATGCTATGCGCTACTACACGTTTTGAAAGCGAACTCACGAGGCGTCATGACAGTGATCTTCTTAGGAAAACACGTAGCGGTTTAGAAAAACGACGGGCACCAGTAAAGACCGCACAAATCATCCTTGTTCTCAGCACACCCTCCCAAAAAGGACTCTCATTGTTGTTGAAACTTCGCAGGTTTTGTATCTCAGCAACCCTAAACCCTTTGGTACCTCAGCTGAATGGATACCAAGCCAACCCTCCAAGTTTCTGGATTCCTCCCGTCAAAATACTGAAAGAACGCCTACATGATCGCCAATGTCATTTTGAGGTCTGCGTGCGGCACCCTGTAGCAAAATGGCTTTGAATCAAAACCCCGGTTTGTCGCGGGCCCTGCCCCACCCCCTGTTACATACCCCTTTGTCGCGGCCTGTTGTTATATACCTTTGTCGCGAATGCTTGGTGCTGGTATGCCCTACAAAAGAACCTGGTCGCAAAGGTGCTTGTCGCAAGCCGAGGAATTTCTGTTGCAAACCTAGTCGCGGAATGGCCGCCGAAGCCTGTTAACAAACCGAGTGTTTTTGATTCACAGCCGAATTATGCTAGGAATCTAGGTCCGTGGCATTGTCTGTAGTAGTCCCATCACCCCGTGACTAGACTGCCACGGTACTCAACACCTGCAACCTTCAGTAAGATGGCAGCAGTCGAAACCGAACATGCGCGTCACTGTTCAGCAGCACGGCTGGTAGACTTGTCTTTGCTGAGCACGTGTTAGCCAACAATCGTCATTACTATTGCAATATGGTCTGAGACTTTGAGACACCCGAAGGGTCCAAGGACTCAAAT